>CM040457.1:9904980-9912480 GCA_022758105.1 Pangasianodon gigas | reverse complement strand
ATATGGATAGCAAAAGAGAAAAAGGGAGTGGAAAAGGTCAGATTTAAGATGAAAAAGGTGTTAGAGACAGATGGAAGTAAATGCGCCAAACTTAGAGACTTGTTTGTGACAGCAACAAGCCCAGATGATAGCGATGCAACTGCTGAGACAGGTATCTATCACAAACACAGTATAGCACTGCATAATACACGCTACTCTAGCAATGACTGTTGTGCATTCATCCCAGTGCAAATAATATAAATGCAAATTACCTACAGAGAAAAAGTCATAGTAGATGCTCTACTGATTTAACTCATGAGCTTATAGCTTGACAAGCTTGGCAGCTTGGCAGCTCATCTTTCCTTCATCTTCAAGCTACTTTCAGCTTAGTGTTTAGTAATTTTAGCGTCGAGGAATTTTCAAAGCATTTCTGGGGTATTTACACTATATGGTCAAAAGTTCAACAAGCACATATGAGTGTAATGGTCAGGTGTCCCAATACTTTTGTCTATATAGTGTATGATTGACTGATTAGTTTCAAAATTGTTATGTGGCCATCAAAGTGTGAAAAATAATTGATAATTTTGTATTCTCTGAGAAGCCTTATTCATAATTGCATCACTAGTGGCCTACTGTGTATGTTTATCAATAGAGTAGTAAATTGTCAAAACAGTTCAGTTGAAAGGAAATAGAGTGGTTCATTTGAAATTAACTATAGCCTTTTACATTCTTTTTTTGCATATATTTATTTAATTTGTGTTGTAGTTGGGCCCTACTGTGCAATATTTTTGAAAATAAATAGTCAAAAGAGTTTAAACTGTGGATTTGTCATTGTGGACATCTTAAGTGAGTATGTGGGTTCTCAGATGACATTCCCACACTGTGAAATTCAGTCCCACTCCAGCCCAAAGCATGGCTGTGGGGATTTGTGCTCATTCAGCCACAAGAGCATTAGTGGGGTCAGGCACTGATGTCAGGCGAGGAGGCCTGGGGTGCAGCTGGCGTTCCAGTTCATTTGATATAATTGTGTGCTTTCATCTTTGTGGCAACAATTTGGATATGGGTGTGATGGTCAGGTGTCTATAAACTTTTGGCCATATAGTGTAGGTGCTAAACCATTAAGAGATTTAAAAATAGCAATAATATTTTATAATCAATTAAACAGATTTTCTATCACAAATTTGTAACAAACAAATACATTGTTAAACTCAGAGTACAGCAGTATTTTTCCCTTCTCCTGCATTAGAAATGGCTAACAGTTTTCACAAGCAGTCAAACAAATGGACAGATGAGAAGACAGATTATTATAAACTGAAACAAACATGCAGCTAATGTGGGAAAACAATGCACCTCTGAGGCTTTTATATTTCCACTGTCTTCCACTGTTAAGGCATTTAAATAGTATTCTTTTTATTCTGTAGATTATATACTTGTTTAACATCAAATAAGTATTTGTGGAAATTCAGTTGTGTGACAAAAAATGCTTTGGAAATACATATCATTAATGTAGTAAACAAAACTATCTGATATGATAACATTTGGGCAGTTTAGCTTTCATTACTAACATTGTGGCTACTTTTTACTCAGGTGGGCGATTTCTGAAGAAAAACCGCAAAGAGCTCATTGAAAGAATTGTGGCAGTGAAGCCCATTGTTGATGAACTGCTTCAGTTTATGGGCCACCATAAATATGAGAAGATTCTACAAGCTCCAACTGAGTATGAGCAAAAGAGACAGCTCTACGACATAATGGATAAAGGCGGAGCAAAATTGCAAATAGAGTTCTACAAATGCCTGTTAAAACATGAGAAATATCTTGTTGAAGACTTAGAAAAGTCACCATAAAATACAAAACACTGGTAAGCCTTAAGAATGGGAAGGTTCAGTTTCTAAAATAGACATAATTTCTTTTCTGGGAAAAAACTAATGGACAGATGAGATGAACAACTGTATCATAATGAGAAAATGAGAAAATTGTGGAGAGAAAAAAATGATTGTTATCCAAGCAGATTATCTAATCAGACTGCCTAATCTGACAAACTAAAAGCCTTCAACTCTTGAAACAGTGCAATGCCTTCAAATGTACTGCTAAAACAACTGTGGAGTTTATCAGTATCAAAAAGTTCTTCAGGGAATGTTCTTCACTGGGTGAGACACTTACTCAAGAGAATAAGAAATGTTAAAAGTCTCATAAAATGAAACTGTAAGTGAAAATGGCTACAGGCAAAAGTCCTGAAAAGCAATAAGCGAATAAAGCCAGATTTTAGGTCTGACAGAGCATCACCCAGGAAGATACATATCATTTGCTGTTATTTGTAGCTACTGTTGATAGCAAAGTATTTGCAACTATTTTTCCGGAATCAATTCCTATAACAGTGGGGACAAGGAAGGAGAATTCACCTTGGATTTGGATGCCAGTTCATCACTGGGCACCTTGCACACATTCATTCACACCAAGGGGCAATTTAGTGTCGCTAATCTGTGTACCTGCATGTTTTTGGACATTGGGAGGAAACCAGAAAACCTGGAGGAAACCCCTGCAAACACGGAGAGAACATGCCAAACTCTGCACACACAATAACCCAGTCAAGATACATTCAAGATACATACTACAGCTTTGATCTGTTCAAAATTTGAGAGCCAACCAGCTCCATAAACCTCAGGGAATTCCTGTAACAGACATGGCTGAATATATCTGAGGAACACCTGGAAAAAAAGTTGGGGTTTTTTGTCATTGTTGTTGTTTAAGGTTTAAGCTTTTTTTTTTTTAATTTATTAATGTATTGTTGAATTTATTTAGTTAATGTCTTAATACCTGCATGTGTGTTCTTGTCTTCTTAAACATGATTAGCTTTAATATGTTAGTTCAAATGAATGAAAAAAACCCCACTCATTTATTAAAACACTGTTATGAAAGATAAAACATGTAGGAGAAGAATGTTTTACATTCAGTTTTGATATGGCATCAATGGAAGAGAGTTTGGTTCTAAGCAGTCTCAAGGCTGCTCAGCCCTCTGTTCAACGATGAGTCTTGATGTCTGTGCTCGCTTTGTGTGGCACTTGTCTTGCTTTGTGGCTTTGTGGATCCAGGGTGCAGCATTCATATGTGTGGTGCCAGGTGGCATTGCAGCCGTGTGGGCCACAGAGTGTGTACCAGCGAAAGCCTTCAGTGAGAAAGTGATCAGCCACATCATTGAAATTAGATCACGGCAGATTTTGAGGGACTCTGCTAACCAGTCTGTCTGTCTGTTTTATAATTTATAACTGAATATAGAATATGTTATTATTATTACTCTCATTCTATTATGCAGATGCAATTTTAATTGCTTTAACAAACCTACAAAGCTTACTTAAAATCTACATCAAGAAACTAGCTAGCTAATGTTAGATAGCTAGATCATGTTCTTACTGAGTTGCATATTGTTGGTTTAGTTAACTAGCTTTGTTCAGCTAATAAATGAATTTATGGCATTTGACTCAGCAGCACCTCAGCTTTCACGGCCACAACATCTTCAATTTTGTAATTGTAAATCATCACGTCTTGAACATGCCCATGTACAACAAGGTTTACGAGACTTGTATGCCTTCAATTTCTCGCTAGAGTTTCTTTATGTGTAATATGTCTGGCCATTGCAGGCTAGAGCACTGCTTATCATTTAGCCACTCACAGGGCTCCAAGCCATAATGATCTTCTAGAGTCACACCATTTGAAAGTGTTAGTTTAGCCAAATAGCACTACCTGTCTTTTTGTGGTTATCCTTAAGAATATGTGAATAACATTTTAGCTAATGTCAGTTAGATTCCTAAATAAAATTCCTGATAGATTCTTCAGTTAGAATATAACCAAGTAGTTGCTAGGCTACTCAGGTCTTTATGCAACCAGGTTGTGTATGCATCTCTTTACAAATACCAAAGGAGTGTATATATCCTTCAAAAACAAGTTCTCTCTAAACTCTCGGTTGCATGATTCAGCTGGTTTGCTAAGCCACTGTTGCATCTGTTTACGTTCATTGCAAGGTATAGTGTATCTCAAACATTGTTATAAAAATAAGTGAAGACCTTTAACTAAGTGATAAATACTGTGCAAGAGAATAATACATACCATGACAAAGCTATTTTAAATTCTATTTTCATGCTGGAATTTTCCTTTAAGTTTTGAATATAAGGGCTAAGAAACACTTCATTTAAAAATTATAATTATCTTGTTCTTTGGACTGTCCTACATCAAAGTTTAATTGAAGCATCTTATTTTAAAGTTAGATGCAAATGCAATAAAAGATAACTGCCTATGCAGTACACATCTATTTATAATTTCCAGCTGAGGGTATTAGTTACGGTAGACAATCTGTTCTCTCTTCCTGCAGCTTTCAGTGTGAAACTGTTTATCTACCATTTATATAAAGTCCATTGAAAGTGCTATTGTGCATCTGAGATCAGAGTGACTCAGCAAGTTTATTGCATTTATCACTTTTGCATCAGAATACCAGTTTTATTTGGTTTTCTCTTTCACTTCTCTTTCACTTCTCTTTTCTCTTTCTCTTTTTTTAGACAAAATACTTTTAATAAACATCAATGTAAAAGTCCTGATTGAGTCTTAATCAATTAAGTATCACTCATGGTCACTACAGAATACTGCCTTTAGTTTGTGTTTTAATTTTTTTGGAGCTTCTTGCAGTGCTTAGGCAGGTGTGAGAACTACATGTTGGTCTGTCATGCCAAGCAAGACAGGTCTGGACAGAATTTTTTATCTTTATGTTGACAGTGAGGGACTTGTAAGGAATGACTCTAACAATAGGATCAGATACAATCTGAGCTGCTGCATGCTACAGACCTAGGTGGCTTTTATTTTGTAAGATTATTCAACAAAAGTGCAGATGCATGAAGATATATGCTCTCATATAACATCAGTGCATTATATTCTTAAAGTCACAGTAAAATATTATACTCCTCACTTTCTTTGAATTTTCAATTCCCCTCTGGTACTAGTTCTACCTGGTCACCAAACTCAGTAAGTTCCTGTTAATTTTATAGTAACATTAGTACATCATATGTTGAAGAATGCATTTATTTATTTGTTCACTGTATCTAGCACTTTTCTAAGAAAAATAAGAAGAATATTGTGGGAAGAGAAAGGCTTTCAACTGAGACATAGAACTCAAGAGTTCCGAGCGTGTTTTGTATAGTGATATTCATTCCTCAGAACTCACTAAGCACGTAAATGCTACTCAGATAGCTGCTCAGGAGTTGTGCATGTGCAAATAGTGTGCTGAAAACGTGGTATATCTCTGTGTTTTCTTACACTGGAAGTAAGCCCATTTACCTTCCATGATATCATCTTGAGTGAGAAGCATTATTAAGTCCTGCACCACTGTCTGACAGTTTGAATTAATCACAATATATCACTCTGAAATTTAAGTTTTGGAAATTGAAAAGACACTCAATAAATCTAGGCAATTACATTTGAGCCAACATTAAATACACAAATATAACACTTTCAATTAATTAATAGTTTTGTCCCTTTAAATTCCACAAAAAATGCATAGGAGGAGATGGCATCAGAGACACAGTTTATCTTAGAGACTGTATTTTTTATGGATAAAACTGCAAACAAAACTTATTTAATGTAGAGTGTAAGCAGATAAATGCTCATCCTTTAAACTGTGGTCATGTAAACCATTTTATTAAATTCTGCAACTCAAAATATTGAATTAAATTTGTGATAAAATAGCCAATCTCACACACATTATGTCATGACCACAATTTAGGATCACCTTGCTGCATTAAAGCACACAATATAAAAAAATGCAACATAGTAGAATGTGCTGGCTCAAGTGCTATTTTATAAGCTTCAGAATAATGAAAGTGGAAGCCGTATTGTTTTAATTAATGTGATAATTACAACTAGAACTGTTTATGCAGCAATATATTGGCAATATCCTATTTTTTTAGATATTTATTTCCATGCTTTCTCATTCATATTTCTTCATTTTTAATCTTTTCAATTTTTTCTATTTTTAAATTGTCTGTTGATTTTATGTTATCATATTACATTTGACAGTAAAGAAAAAGTGCTATTTACCAGTCAGTCCATATTTTGTATTTCTCAATTGTTTTCGCTGTCATGGTATTTCCACTCCACCTCCTCTCCCTTCATGTGGACCCCTGAGGCAGAGGCTGCCTTCACTAAGCTCAAAGAGCTATTCACCTCAGCCACCAAGGTCCTTCCCGCTTCTCTTCGCCTGGAGAAGAGCCCATGCAGGTGGGCTGGGCCCAGCTCACCCCTCTCAAGTGTGACCATAGATTCCGGGCAGGCGTGTGCATCTATTGCAGCCAACCGAGCCACTTCCTGGCTACCTGTCCTCTTTGGATAAAAGAAGGGGCTCACCAGTAGAAAGGGGCCTACCGGGGAACTGGTCTCCCTTCTGCCACTCCTCATGCCTGAAATCGGTCCTTCCACCAGTTGTGGCCACAATGGCTACATATCCCTCCAGACCTCTTGGTGGTGCTTCCAAGTACCAGGGAGAGGTCTTCAGCAAGGACTGGGCCCTCTCACTACCATCGACCTGCTCCCTGGGGCCATCCTACCATCTGGCTGGGTGTAGAACCTTTCCCATCCAGAGAGAGAGGCCATGGAAAAATATATTATTGACTCCCTTGCTGCGGGCATAATTCGACCTTCCTCCTCCCTCCCTGGGAGCCAGCTTCTTCTTCGTGGCCAAAAAAGATAAATCCCGCCGTCCTTGTGTTGATTACTGGAGCCTGAACAGCATCATGATTAAGGACAAGTACTGCCTCTCCTCAGTTCCGCCTTCAAGCCCCTGCACGGAGCCACCATTTTCACCAAATTGGACCTGAGCAACATGTACCATCTGATCAGAATCAGAGAGAGGGATGAATGGAAGACTGCGTTCAACACCCGCCCCCGGGGCCACTTTGAATACTTGTTCATGCAGTTCGGCTTTACCAATGCTCCAGCAGTTTTCCAAGCCCTCATCAATGACGTACTCCTGGACTTCCTGAACTGCTTTGTCTTCATGTACTTGGACGACATCCTGATTTTTTTCCCGAACTCCCACCGAGCACACCCACCACGTCCGTCAAGTCCTGCAGTGACTCCTGGAGAACCGTCTGTTCATCAAAGCAGAAAAATGCGAGTTCAGTCACTTTCTGGGGGTACGTCTGATACAATTGATGCACCTCTTGATGGAAATAACATCACAACATTTATTTCCATCAAGCGGTGCATCAGTTTTTGGTCAAGATCTTGTATTCACAATGCAAGAGATGAGCACTGTTTAAAGTCTCCTCCAGCACATCCCAAAGACTTTCACTGAGGTTAAGGTTAGGACTCAGAGGTGCCAATTCATGTGTGAAAATGATTCTTTATGCTCTCTGAACCATTCTTTCACAATTTTAACCCTGATGAATCTTGGCAGTGTCATCCTGGAATATGGCCATGATACGTCTTTCTACATGGTTATTAAAGAACTAAAAAGCTACACATTTCATCTTTTAAGATTAA
>CM040457.1:9876457-9892011 GCA_022758105.1 Pangasianodon gigas | reverse complement strand
CCATTAATTTGTGGCATCAGCCAGATTGCTTGCTTCAAGTCACTTTTCAGACTGTAAATTTCCAAATTTGCCAGCCCAGTATCACTTTCTTCATCTGAATTCTGAGCGATAACATGCACATACCTGCTTTTCTTTTTCTGAGCCTTGTACTGTCTGTCTTTCTCACTGTTTGGTACATCAGATCGACATGCTCTTTGTATATGTCCAATTTTGTTGCATCTCCTGCAGGTTTCTGTTTTAAATCTGCACTGATTTGCTTTGTGTCCACCCTTATTACATCGGTAACACAGTTCACTTCTTTGCATTATTTTCTTTGCTTTACTCACTGCAAACATTTTGTTCACCGACATTTTTACTCCTGACCGCAACTCCACCGCGTCTCTGGCAGCTGTTTCCATGGCTACGGCAATTTCAACTGCACGTTTGAAAGTGAGATCAGCCTCCGTGAGCAATCTCTTCTGAATACTCTCTTGTAAAATGCCACAGACTACTTGGTCTCTCAGCACATCATTCAGTCCATCCCCAAACTGACAGTGTTCAGATAACTTTTTCAGTTCAGCTACGTACGCTGCGATTGACTCTCCTTCGTTCTGATTCCGCTTATGAAATCTGAATCATTCTGCTATGAGCAGCGGTTTCAGCGCTAGATGGTCTTGCATCGTTTTTACAATGTTGTCGAAGCTGACATCAGCAGGCTTTGCAGGTGCAGTGAGGCTTCTCAGCAATGCATATGCTTTTCCTCCAATTGCACTCGACAACACAGACACACGCTTTTCATTTTCAATATCGTTGGCTTTGAAATACTGCTCCATTCGTTCACAATACATTGTCCAATCATCCGTCGCACTGTCAAAAGCGTCAAGTTTTCCAATATAACCAGCCATCTTTGCACAGTTGCACTGTCCTCCCCCTTTTTAAGGCTGCTTTTCTTCCTACTTTTCCCAGAAAAAAAAACGCCCAGTCAGAAAAAAAAAACAAAACTAGGAAAAGCGCTTCGGTGTCTTTATCATGTCCGTGTAAACCTCGTCGCCAACTGTTGGGTTTGTTGTGTGATAAAAACTCAATAAAGAGTCTAAACACGGGCGGGCATTTCTTCTTATTTTTCTTTACTGAACTGTCTGCAGTAATGAAGCCGGAGACTTACAAGAAAAGGATGGCCAACAAAACACTAACTCAGTATCAGTACAAAGAGTGGCCAACTAACATATATATTCCTGAGTTCTATCCAATACACTACAGTAACTGCCTAAGCAAAGTACATCCATTAAAATGCCAGCACCCCAATGTAAAAATGCCCCCACTCCACTAAACATACAGAACTCTCACTGCAAAAAATCCTGAAGTGTGAAAACTAGCTTAGGATGTATTGTATAAAGCTAGAACACACACACACACACACACACACACACAGAGAGAGAGAGAGAGAGAGAGAGAGAGTAGGTGTTTTCATACCTGATTGAGAGTCCATAAAGCTGTAGAGAATCAGGAGAGTCACACACAAAAACATCCCTGAAAGAGAGTTTATCATTATTTCTTCAGTCTTTTTCACAAGCTAAATAACATTTTACGAATTGCTCTAGGTGCACAATTTAACACAAAAGTAAGTAAGAAGACACTAAAAATAAAGGCCCTTTGTCCCAAAGTCTGGTGTACTTTCGTTTATGTAACCTGTGCAACCTGTTTTTTTTTTAAATACGAGACTAAACACGCCTTTTTTTTAAACAAAGTATGATGAGATGTGAGATAGTGTCTTTGAGGTGATTAATCTTGCTGCATGTTGCAACAGGCCAAATTTAAAATACTGAACATAAGATCCTCACTCATTTTCTGCACTCATTCTCACTCAAGGAAAAATTCACCCCAGACATCTTGCAAGTTTATTTTTTATAATTAACATATTTTTTTCAGTGGCATCGAATATTTTGACATGGTGATTTTCATTTTGGTTAATGGTTTTCTATATTACCCACAATGCCATTTGACTGCCTGCTGAGCTGCTATCTGTGGGATTTAGCTCTTGATTCAAGGACGCAGAAAGTGGGGGTGCTGAGGATGCTGCAGAACCTCTGACATTCAGGATAATAATAATAATAACAATAATAATAATAATAATAATAATAATAATAATAATAATAGGTGACAAAAAGAATAAAGGAATAAATAATAAAGTAATAAACTTTAAAATTAAGTATTTAAGAGTATTTTAGTAGTTTCTGAGTTTGTATGATGGAGATAGTATTTTTATTTTGTTTTATTTTTTATATTGCTGCAGTTGGTAGAAGTTCCCTCCATGTTTCAACCAACAAAGCCTTCAGTTCATCCACGCTAGACAATGACAATCTGCTAATTTCTTCTCCATTGCATCCCATAGATAATCTATACGGTTTAGTTCAGGGCTCTGGGAAGTTTTTTTTTTTTTTTTTTTTTTTAAAGGCAGCTGGTTTGCTTTGGATCATCATCCTGCTGAAAAAAATCACTTATGTAGCTTGAATAATTTCTTCACTGATTTCTGCAAGTTTGCATAAAGATGCCTCTGTACACGTGTGAGGTCATGATAACCATCAGTGAACACAAGCTCTCCAACACCACCGTAGAAAAAAATAGCCCCAGGCACCTCCATGCTTTATAGTACCCTTAATGCAGTTTGATTTGAATTCTTCTCCTTACTCTCTCCACAGAAACACTCTATCAACAGATCCATGGAAGTTAAATTTGGATTCATCTGAAAATAAGACAGTTCTCCAGAAGCTGCTGTCTTTCTGTGCATGTTCTTTTGCAAATTTCACCCTTACTTTCTTATTTTTGAGGCTGCTGAATTGTTTCATTTGCAATACCCTCCCTCTGTACCCCTGCTCATTGATCCTGTTGCAAATATTTTGTGCTCTAGTTGTATCTGGTACTTCTTATTAATGTCTGAAGCAATCCTTGCTCTTGTTTCTTGTCTGTTTTTTTTTTATTTTACTCACAATTATCCTGCCCAGTCTGCTGGTGGTTTTTCTGGGTCTGCCTGTAGGTTGTCTGTTTTCATTCACAAGTCTTTTTCCTTTAACTTTTTTTTAACAGGTTTTGATGATCTGGTTAATAGAGTGGTCTTTTCTGTGCAAACAGATGATGCTAGAGCTTTTCTCAAAACTAACTTCTTTTTCTTACTCATTTTTGCAATTACTTTTAACCAGCTGATAACAAGGTTATTTATAATAGATATATGCAGTCAGTTTCCTTCAGTTTCATACAGGTGCCTCTAGCAGAGTAACAACATGGTGTAGTTCATCACATTACCTATGGATTAACTTCATAAATTTGTACATTTCATACATTCATACATGTGTGGCTTAAGTGTCCAGATACTTTTTAGGGCCACTGTAGGTCACTTGCTGATATGAAGGTGAACTGTCAAGATGGACAGATTTGACCTGAGCAAAAAATCATAACTGTTCCAAGATTATAGTGAACATAGCCATAAAGAGCAATGCAGCAGCACTTCATCTGTACACTCGGCTCAAACAGATCAGTTTCCAAAGCCTCAGCTGAAATTGGAAACAGGTGAATGCAATCAGAAGTCTTGAGACTGTGAAAGTGGATACTGATCATATGAGTGGTCATGTGACATGGTTTGTAGTTGTTCAGTTGCAGAGGATTCTGGGAAGTAGTTCATGGTTTTAGTGGTGACAAGTGTTGGCAGAGATGTTGCCAACTTAGTGATTTGTTGCTAGATTTGGCAACTTTTTAGTGCCTTCACAAATTAATTCCAAAAAAGAGCTTAGCAACAAATCTAGTGACTTTTTGAGCAGACGTCAGCAACTGTTCTGCACTTGCATGCTTCTCCAGCTCACATCACAGGTGCTGGCTATACAAGTTGAGAGAGCAGGTTCGGTCAACTCACCACTAGAGTGGAGAACCTAAAAGAATTGTACTCACACAAGCCCATGTTCACAATGATCAATCACTGATCACCATTGTTTGTCCCGTCCATGCATTTCTTTCTTCATTTTAATCACAGGTTCTCAACCTTGAGAGATCTTGGTCTTGACCCCAAATGGGGTCAACTGAAATGCAGATGGGGTTGCAGGAGATTTTTACTAACCATTATTTATAATGTAGTTCTATGAACATAAACTTGATTTATATACATAGTCTTGTCTATTGCAACTTGACTACAGCACTATCTGAACCTGCAACTAATCCAGAATGCAGCGGCAAGACTTGTTTTCAATTTCTCCCACAGCACCTGGTTGAGAAAATTCCACTGAAGAAGAGCAGAGAGAATCATACTGAGTCCTCAATCAAAAAGGTGTTTATTATGCCATAGAAAAGAGAGAGAATATACTCTCAGTGAATCTGATACAAGAACAATTCAAGTAACAGACTGACTAAAAATCACAGATACAACACTTCATATACTGCGTAATTCTGACACATGATTGCTTACGGAGAAAAGGAGGATCTACATCTAACTGGTAAATGATTACATCAGTTGAACAAGGGAGGAGTAAAGACAGGTTACATGAGGTTCCTGTACTACAGGTGCAACCTAAAACTGGCTCAAACTGGTTTCTTCTACAGTGGTACGAAGTCAGAAACTAAAACCTTGAGGATGTGAAAAAAGAAAAACAATGCATCACATACAGGGTCACTACAACCTCAAAAATATGGTAAATATGTGTGCAAATGATCAACAAGTACAAACAGGTGTCAGAAGAAAATCAAATGTAAAAACATAATACAGATACAGAATAAATGTTAATAAGAGGGAGAATAAGCTATAAGTAAAATTTCGACTTCACTCCCACCCCACTGCTATGTTCTCTCCACTGGTTTCCTGTAGCTGCCCACATCAGATTTAAAACACTGACGCTTGCCTTTAAAGTCAAAAAATGGACCAGTGCCCACTTACCTTAAAGCACTTATCACACTCCACTCTGCACCTTGCTTCCTTTAAACTGCTATCACAGCTCAACTGGATCATCTAAGACATGCATCAAGAATGTTCTCTGTCCTGGCACCCAGGTACTGAAATGAACTCCCCCTCACTATCTCAGATCAAAAACTCCATACATGACCTTACATGTATTTAATAAACTAGAAAAGAAGGCTGGTATGCAAAACAGACTTTTGGTAGGGTTGAAGGCCACATGAGAGATTTTTAAAATTCAGACTGCAACTGGTTAGTGGTCATACTCAATAACAGTCTAGAATAGTACATAAGTATGTGATTTCAGACTGTTGTGGATTCTGGCCAAGAATGACAATGCCACTGTCTTTGACTACTGATACCACTCAGGCTATACGTTGTCATGTCACTGAGGCAGATGTGCAGGTTGCTTTGCCTGCAGTTTTCTGAGCACAGAGACATGTTGTGAACAAGAAAAAGGACTTTGTTGGACTAGACCATGGAGAGGAGCCTATTCCTCCTGCCATTATCAGAATGATTCCTGTGCAGTTGTCACCTGTGTGGTGGTCTGATCTTGACACAAAGGAAAGTCATGACTGGTTTATGAGCTATACCTTAAGAGGAAAAAGGGAGAAACGAGGGACGTGAACATGGATGGTTTCTGAGCTATACCCTCAGAAGGAAAAAAAAGGACATTGTTACATGGACAGAGACTTCAGGAAGGAGCAGGGGGTTTTCCTGTGATGATTCAGTAGCCAATGAACACTGCTATATGGGAAGGTCATCTTGGACATTTCCTTATTCTGTGAAATGGTACAAACCACTTTAAATATGGTCATGAAATGAGTTGAAGTAACAGATATAAAGAGATAGAAGCAGGAGGGTGTGTGTGGCCCAGACGGCCTTGCGCTACTGCACACCGGCCCACAGGCTACACAGCACAGCGCACTGAGACAGAGAGAGGCATAACTGGTCATGGAGAGAGGCTTTACTAACTAACATCTTTGTAAGACTGGGGTAACATCTGAGGCGATTGAGAGTATGTGATGAAGATGTGTGTTGAGTATACTGTGTACTGTAATGCTTCAACTTAGAGAAAGGAAAGTTATACTATGCATGCTACCCAGACAGTGATACATTACTGTGCTTATACTGATGATCATATTATTATAATTCTTCATAGATATGATAGATATGTGATGGTGATGTGCCACTCTAACCTTGTGAGTGTAATTATATTAATGATTTATAATTAGTGTGGCTATCCTAATAATGCTTCGCATTGTTTTATGGAGGCTTTCCTTCTTAAAGTTGAGGCAGTGCTATGAATGCTTTTCAGTGTACTTTTCATTATATTACTTATTGATTCCAGACAGCAGAAAGGTGATTGGATGAATGGATTATGGGGAATCCTGTCAATGACCGACTAAAATAATGGCAACTAGAATCGTTTCAATGAAAAATCTATTGAGTGAAGTATCAATGATTTTGCTGATATAGCAAATAGTTGGAACATAGGTTATGTATTCATTCATTTTTAATGAATCTATCTATTCCATACTGCTTATCCTACACAGGGTTGCAGGGGAGCCTGGAGCCTATCCCAGGGAACATGGGGCACCAACCCATTGCAGGGCAGGGCACAGTCAAACACTACAGACAATTTGGAAATGCCAATCAGCATACAATGCATGTCTTTGGACTGGGGAAGAAACTCCTGTAGCACAGGGAGAACATGCAAACTCTACACACAGAGGGCAGAGCTGGGAATTGAACCCCCAACCCCAGAGTTGCAAGACATGATTTCTGGTTTACTTTGCATAAGTACAGTTAATTGTGAGAATAGTATTAGATTTTACTGAGGTCCTTAGCATTTCTGAAGCTTTTCTACAGCTATTCTGAAGAGTTGTAATATTGATATGTAATATTTGCTTGGTATTGGTAAGATTAAGACATCTACACATCATGAGATTGAACTACATACCCTGAGATTTTCTGAGCTAGTGTTACAGTGGTAAACACTGAGAAAGGAAAATAGGGTTCTTCTTACATCTAACTAGTATATATAAGGGTTTCCGGTGTTGTTATTAAAATAATTCCCACTGGTTATTTAGTAAAACCAAAACTTTGTTACAAGACACAGCAATAGTTTGTTTAGTGGAGTCCGAGCAAATTTGTCCATTTTTATATAAATAGTATACAAATAACTAAGATATACTATGCATAATAATATATGAAGAACTAAAATAACATGTATGCTATTCATTTAAATGTATCTTGTTTGAACACAATAGTCCTCAGTAACATCTTAAAATAGTAGCAAAATCCGTCTCCATAGTTAGAGTGATATATTTCTAATGTTAATTTCTAAAATAAATGAATTAAAACAAACAAACAAACAAAAAAAAAAAACAGTGTGGGTGTCTCTTGTGACCCCATTTATAAATCAAGCAGGACCTCTGGTGTTCAAATAGTGCAATTGCATTAGATGCATACGTAATAGTGATGCACATCACCACGATTTTGCATTACAATGCCTCATGACACCAGTGGCTCAGTGATAGCATGTTTGCCTCACACCTCTAGGGTTGCAGGTTTGATTCCATGTAGGCTGATTAACATCTCTAAATTGTCCGGAGTGTGTGTGCGATTGCGCCCTGTGGGTTGGCACCCCATCCAGGCTGTGCCCTGAGTCCCCTGGGATAGGCTCCAGGCTCCCATGACCCTGTGCAGAGTAAGTGGTACAGAAAAGGGATGGATGCATTGTATCAGGATGTATCATTAAAACCCCAAGTGAACACTAAATTCTCACAATTCATTATGGACAATTAGCTTGCATTCAGGTTGAGTTTTCCTAGCTTTGCCTTGTCCTGCCTTGGTCTAGTCTTTTGTTATAATTTTCTTTTTTTTCTTAGTTTTTGGTTCTTTCCATGCCTTTGTTTGTTTCTTAGTTGTTTATTTAATAAAGCTTATCTGCACTTGCATCCACCTCCCTCGGATTTGTTATAGAAGTGTGTAATGCATTCTATAGCAGCAGCCAGTCGCCACTGAGAGGCTAAGTAGTTGAAAACAATTCCCTGACTCGTTCTGAAGCAATTTATGATGGTTTATTTCGCTCAAAGATGGTGAATGGTACTCCAGTGCAGGTAAACAAACAGCAACAGAAAGATGATTTATAATATATATTATAAACTCCTATCACTATAGACGTTCAGACATGCAGATAATTATTAATTCGCTTACATATGTAAATGCACGTGGACAGGGACGCCCGCAGTATTCTCATCCACGGTACACAGAACAAAAAAGTAGTCATAGGTCGTATTTGGGCCACAGCAGCTATTTGTTTACATTTAGCCCTCCTAAATAAAATCTTTAATGTAACTTTATTTTATCCAAATAAATGAATTAAATCTTAATTTAAATTTATAAAAAAAATAAACTTATCCTACATTTAAACCTGTTTAATTGGCACAATTCATTTACACCATCATTTGTAATAAACAAGATTTTATACCATCATCACAATACCAACAAAGAAATGCGTCTTACATTTTTGAGTAGTGTAAGAAACCAAAGTCTGCCTTATAACTAAAAGTTCAACCTCCTGGACCCTGGACTCTGTAAATGTTCATTAGTGTCAGTCCTGTGAGCCGGAGGCCGGTTTCGGTGGCTACCCAGGTAAGTTTGCATTTAGTCGAGAAAAATCTGGTTTTTCGGTCTCATCAAGGTGGATTGTTTTTTTTTAATGGGTTTGTGGTAACGTACACTACACGGCTAACCTGCACTGTAAAAACTAAAGGTGCCTCAAATATCCAATTCAGTACAGAACTTTCAAGTAGCCTATATTTAAAGTGCCACAACACAGTCTAGCAGTTCTTGAAGGATCTAAAGGGTTCCATTAAACACTTGGCTTTCAGCTCTACAGTTCTGGAGTCACCTTTTTCATTCCACTGAGAGCACAAGGTCCTTTGGGGGTTATTGGAGGAACTCATATTCCTCAAAAGGGTTTTGTAAGGTCTTTAAAATTTTAAGTTGTTTCTGAAAAATCCCTGTTACAAAAGCCAGCTTCTAGAGGAATCCATGTAGAGATTTCTGTGACAGCAATGAAACGTAGGACTGCCTGGTATATTTACCTTTTTTAAAAAGTTTTTTTTTAAATTTTATGAACGAAATAACAAAATGAGTTTCATCACATGATTAATATTGTTCAGTTGACAACAATGACAACAAATGATAAAATTAATTCTGTTGATGTCATTGCCATGAACTTATTACTATCGGTATATTTTTACGTTTTTTATTATTATTATTATTATTATTATTAATAATAATAATAAGAGGAAGCGGTTTAGGCTGTTACTTAAATAATTCACTTTTAAACCATCAAGATTATGTGAAACTATTCCAGTCATTAATAAATTAATATTGGACTCAATATTGGATTGAAATTTGAAATAAGAAAATTTAGCATTCAATTTGGGAAAAAATTGGCTATGAAAAAAAGATCACGTACTGAAGACATAACTCGAGAGATCTCAAAATTAACTCAAACACTTACACATCCATCTCAAACTAATCTTCTAAAAAATTTACAGAGACAATTAGACAACATTTATCAAGAAAAAGCCAGAGGTGCATTTGTGAGGTGTAGAAGAAAATGGATGGAAGAAGGTGAAAGGAATAGCAAATATTTTTTAGTCTTGAAAAAAGGAATGCAGAAAGGAGCTTGATTAGAAAACTGAAAATTAATGACATTGTAACTGAAGACCTAAACATGATTACTAAATTTATTTCTAAATATTGCACAAAATATCTATTCTTTTGGAGAGGATTAAGATAATGCTATTCTTTTTAAAACAATAAAAAATGCAAAAATGCTATCTTTAGAAAGTAAAATAAAATGTAACCAAAACCTTTCTCTAAATGAAAATTATACATTGAGTTTATAACTAAATTGAGTTTTGTATAAAAGCACTAAAAATCCCCTGGAAATGATGGTATTACATCAGAATTTTATAAAGCTTTTATAGACAGAATATCTAAATTTCTGCTAGCTGTATATTAAGAGGCCATTAACAAGGGATTCTTACCTTCAATTAGACAGAGTGTCATCACCTGTCTAAACCAAAAAGATATCTTATTATTAGAAAATTGTTGACCTATTTCATTACTAAAAAAAAGAACAGTCCAACGATCCAATTTTGAATATCAAAATTCCTCTGATAATTTTTGTTCAGACAGGTCTCAAGATGATGTGAGCCAAATTTGGTGAAGATTGGACAAAATCTGGAGGAGTAGCAAAAATGGCAGTTAGATGTAAGCATTTTTAGCATATTATTTGTGATCAACTTTTTATTGTCTTTTACATATAACATAACATCATAACATCCATTCAAAGCAAAACAAAACAAAACAAAAAAACAACAGACATATAATCAATAATTTAAAGAGTCCAGTCAAAGAGGAGAGAGAAAGGGAGGGAAAAAAGAAAAAAACCCCAAATCAAATCATTCCTTTTATAATACCGTTAGCGATAGCACCGTCGAGATCCTCTCTGGAGATGGTGGAATCTTTGAATTTTTTCTTTATTGGCGATTGCTCAATCTCTCTTTTCCGATTGTCTTTGACTGTTGAAGTATTCATGATGGGTTAAATAGAGAATTGTTCGAAATTTACTGACAGGATTATATAATATTTGACAACGTGAGCAGAGTGAGGGACTATGCGTGCATCGCTGTCGGAGGGTCACGTGATCCTATCGCATTTTTAGCATATTATTGTAACTTTTGACCAGTAGGTGGCGCTGTAACGAAAGTTGTTGCATAGCCTCAGGGCAGCTCATTTCCTATTTGGCAGCATCACCATCAGATTCATTGTCTCATTACAGGCAAATTGTTTGGAGTAATCAAAATTCTTCTGATAACGTTTGTGAGGCTTACTCTGAAGATGATGGGTGCCAAATCTGGGGCCGGCTGCTTAAACATAGCCATTATCTTAAGAGTGCGTCTAAGAATTAGTCTGATCAACTAAAGTCACCAGGGACAGACTGTTGCATAAAACAAGCTCATGATTGTCTTTAGTAAGACAGTCTAATCTGCATTGCTTTGTGGGTAAAATAAGACACTGAACCTAAACACAATGGCCTGCATCACAGTTTTCCTTCGCTGAAAACATTTGTATATTAGAGGAATACAATGCTGCCAAATCAATTTTAAAGAATAAATTTAGTGATTACAACGCAAATAATAAAAAACACAAGGCTTGGACCACAATAATGGAGAAAGTTAATTGTGTTAATCCGTCGGTCACACAAACCGTCAGAGATGTGCAGCAACGTTTTAAAAACATGGTGCAAGAGGTAAAGAAGGAGATATTCAAGCGAAAAAATCCAGCAACCGGAGGAGGACCAACTCCTAAATTAAAAAGTACAAAGGAAATGATCATTGAAATATACGGTAACAAATCTCCGATGTTTTGGGGAATCCCCGGAGGGAGGGAGAGTGGAGTTTCTGGCAGGACGTTACCCACAGCAACGGAAGATACATTGCCTCACATAGCCGTCACATCAGCTCCACTTGGACAGTCTTGTGAGTAGTAATATTTTTGCTGTTGTTTCTGTCGTTAAGTGTTCGGTAGCTCAGAAAGTGATTTTTTTTTTTTTTGCCTCCGTTTTAAATACTATTCTGTTGTTTTGGATTGAGTACCACATCTTATCTTTTAGCAGGTAAAATCTAGGTAAAGTTCTCCTCTCTCATGATAACATTAGTCACTCAAGATGAAGATGTGCCAGTGACAAGCCAGGACCAAACAGCACAAAGTGAAGGTAAAGCTCATGCTTACAATCTTACAACCACAAGTCATAACTCACCAAGTTAGTTATGTAGCATGTAGTGGCAACAAACAAAGTGTTTTTACAACAAAAAAAGTGTTCCTATCATTCCTTAATGTTGCTAACTTCTTTTTTTAAAGAAGATGATTTGGACGACAGCACCCAAGTGGGACCTGTGGGAAGTGGCTCGGACACTGAGACACAGAAAGACACTTCAAGCAATATAACCATGAACCATATACTGGAAAAACAATATGAAGTATTGACATTGAAAGAGGCAAAACTAAAATTAGAAACACAAAAACTAGAATTAGAGAAAACTAAGCTGAAGTTGGAGCTACAGAACTTTGCACATGAACTGGAGATCTCATTAACCATTGTCCAAGAATTAATCAATCAGTTAATTATATTTAATCATTTCTGAGATTTTCCTGTTGACTTTACTTGTTATGTAGTTAAATTAAAGCAATGTTTGCTATAAGTCTACACAGAATCTAAATTAATTTAGTTGTATTTAAGTGATTTGAAGAATCACATTTTTGTATATATTGGTTTGGTGAGTAAATTATATGTCAAGTACATTTTAAAATAGTCATTCTTTCAGTTTTCTCAGTCAAAAAGAGAAAATGTTTTCTACAATCATTGGTCGAATATAACGCCTAGATCCATCTTCATCTCCTGCTTCAGTGATCTCCAAAGCTGGTTCTTCAAGCATTTTGTCTTCCTCCCGGTCTGGGAGTGCAAGATCTCTATTAAAAGGAAAATGATCTTTAACTCATATCATTTACATTAAACTCATTGGGGAAAATGTAGCTACAAGTTGAAAGTTGACAGTTAAATTGTATTTATTACCTTGCTATGTTGTGTAAAACAACGCATGCACAGATTATGTTGCAGACCCTGTCTAGTTTCATTTTGAGCTCTCCATGCAGACAATGAAATCTTTGTTTCAGGATTCCAAAACACCTTTCAATAACATTCCGTGTTTTGGCATGGGCTGTGTTGTACCAAGTTTGAGGCACACTGACTGGGTTCAAGAAGGGTGTGAGAAGCCAGGGTTTTAGTGGATAATCAGAGTCACCCAAAAGCACACCCTACATTTCTCTTCTCTCAAATGTATCATGAATTTGGGAATTCACCAAAATTCTTGAGTCATGGGTTGATCCTGGCCAGTGAGCGACACAGTTGAGCACTCCGAGTTTGGCATCACAGATTGCCTGCACATTAATACTGTGGTGCCTTTTCCTATTAACGAACGATGGCTCATGGATTGAAGTTGCTTGAATCCTAGTGTGTGTTCCACTGATGGCTCCTACTACATTTGGAAATCCAGCAATGTTGAAAAAATCCATCTTCACTTTATTCAAGGTAGAGATGTCAGTTGGATACAGTGGAAGTCTGTCTGACGGCACACGAGAAACTCGATGAATAATTCTTGATGCTGTAGACTTGTGTACCCCCAATTAAGTCTTCAGGTACATTTATAAAATATCCTGTGGTAAAGAAGTGTAGAGCTAGACATACTTGTAGCAGTGGGGGGATGCTAAAATTTCTTGAAGTCTCAGGCCTTAAACACGCCTCAAGGTCAATTGCTAATTCCAATATTGTATGTCTTGGAAATCTTAGTTTCTCCAGCAGTTCTTTTTCCAGAAAGGACTTCCAGTGGGTTTGAACAGTTTTTGAAAACCCTTTCTCTTCTTATTGCCCGTTAATAAAACTTAAAGATTAAAGTTTGCTATAGTAGAAATCAAAATCAACAGGCCACTTTTGTGAATCTAGTGCAGCAGACAGTTAGTTTCCATGGCAACATAGAATATAAAGAAAAGTTAACCAAGTTGTAATCAGTCTTACTTTTTGGTCTTAAATTAGACCAATCTAAGATTTTTATGCAAATAACGTAAAAAGTAAAGACCAGTGTTAAAGAAAAATTTAGATAACTAACTCATAAGACTAGTCTAAAACAGATTTATGCAACCGGCCCCTGGTGATGACTGGACAAAATTTATAGGCGAAGTAGCCAAAAAATAGTTTTTGACATAATCCAAGATGGTGGAAAATCTGTTCAGGTGGAAATTGACATCATAAGATGCATTGAGCTCATCTCGACCCATGGAATGCCTGCCTTTTAAATTCTGTACAGACGATTCAAAAGTTATGACCATAAACGCTAGAGTGTTGGCAGCACTTGGCCCAAATTTGGTCATAATGTTCCTTAGTCCCTCCGCAGTCAGTGTGCCAAATTCAAAACATTTTACCAGATGGTTCTATGGGCTGCCATAGACACCCTAGACAGAAGAAGAAGAAGAAGAAGTAGAATAACCGTAGGGTACCTATGCACCTTTGGTGCTTGGCCCCCTAATAATAAGAAAAAGTAGAATAACAATAGGGTGCCTACGCACCTTGGGTGCTTGGCCCCCTAAATAAAACTTGTGGTTAATTAGAGTTCTGTCTATACAAGGGAGAGTTCTGTTAAGTAAAGTAGAAGGTCTCTCGAGAACAGCATACCTTTTTTCCTCACTTAGTGTTGCAAAAAATATATGCTCACAAATGGATAAAATACTTTTTAACTTTATCTGGAGAAACAAACCACAAAAAAAATTAAGAGAAATATCCTTGTCAATAAATTATCTGAAGGTGGGTTAAATGTTCTTGACTTTACTCTTAATTTTAAAAATGAAATGGTTTAAAAACTTTTTAAAAAAATCAAATAAGTATATTCAATATTGTCCCATACTATTTATTTGAAAAATTAGGGGGGGTTAATTTTTTTGTTACAATGTCCTTACATTACTGATAAACTTCCTACTGCTTTAGCTAGTTATCACAAACAAGAGTTACTGTACTGGTCACTTCTGTACAAGCACAATTTCTCTCCCAATAGATGTTTTATCTGGAACAGTGGTAATATCACTTATAACAACAAGTCATTGTACATGGAGAATTGGTTCCAGCATAACATATTAATTGTAAACCAGCTTATTGACAAGAATGGGCAATTATACACTTACCTCAATTTTATTTCAAACTATGTTTTGTTTTTTTTTTTGTAAATGAAAAAGAATTTTAAAAAATAATAATTAATGCTATCCCCAGTGGCATACTAACTTTAAGCAAATCTTCAGTTGTAGGTATTAATGATTCAACTTTACAAAGTCCCCAACTTTTAGTAAATGGTCCTTCCATTTTTGATAAACGTTTTAATAATAATTTTATAAGAAACTCCCTTATTGTTGGATCCTCCATGTAAATCAAGATAAACCTCACCATTTATCATGGCACAGCATCTGGACATTACCTTATAAATATGTTATCTCTAATAAATTAAAGGAAATAATTTACAAAATGATTCATCGATATTTTCCAGTAAATGCAGCCATTAGTAGACATATGTACCTTTTGCAGCACATCAGTTGAAGATATTGAACATTTATTCTTTTATTGCCCTTTCTCTACCTCATTTTGGATTGACTTTAAAATGGACATGACAACAAAATGTAACAAAGCCTTAAATTTAAAACTGTATGATATTTTAGAAAACCCCTTGTAGGATCTGAAGTGAACAGGCAAGGAAAGCAAAGAAGCCATAAAGCTAGGAATCCTGCTCCCAGACTTTGCAGACCCAAGTTAATTACCACTTGTTTACTGATTGCTAGATTTCAACTGCCCTGTGAGCAATCAGCAACTGACAGGACATCCCTGACCAGAGGACGAACCCTCTCAGCCAAGAGGAACCTCTGTCAAACTTATTGATCTAGGCCGCTGGCCAAGACCAGATGGCTCACCCAACATGATGCTAAAACTGATAACTACAGAAAAGGGGGGGGGGGGGGG
>CM040457.1:9856949-9868563 GCA_022758105.1 Pangasianodon gigas | reverse complement strand
TCCTGGGAGTTTGAAGAGCAATTACATAAAAATTCTACTGTAGAATTAATTCATCTTTATTGTGAGCATAGAGGAGTTCACTGAGAACTGATCTGACTTGGTTTGATTGTCTACCAATTTGAAATGTCCCTTTTATAATGAATCAAAATAGCCTCCTGGTTCAGTTATATTGACAGATCTTGTGAGTTTGAAGATTAATTATTTAAAGACTGTACAGTAGCATTCATTGATCTTTATTCTGAGCATAAAGGAGCTCACTGTGAACTGATCTGAGTGGGTTTGGTCATCTACCAATTTGAAATGTGTATTTTCTAATTCTTCAAATTAGCCTCCTGGCACAGTTATACTGACAGAACCATTAACTTTGAGAAGCAAATACTTTAAAATTCTACAGTAAAATTATTTCATTATTATTGTGACAATAGAGTAGGTCACTGTGAACTAATTTTAGTGGGTTTGATCATCACTACCAATTTGAAATGTCCATTTTATAATGAATATAATGGATCAAAATAGCCTCTTGGCCCAATTATATTAACAGATCCAGATATTATATTTTATATATTAGATAGATCCAAAGTATATTAACGCTCGCTAAGTGTCTAAAAGCCGCGCCCCGGAATTGCACGAGCGGCTGGATTAACCGGGGTTTCAGGAAGCGCGGCTGGCTTAACCGCAGTGTGTTTGGGCGGGTGAGAGGAGGATCCACTGCCCGTTCAGCCAGATCTACTGCACAGACTCTAGCACAGTATTTCTCTCTTACCACAGCAATTTGCCAGAGATTATTTAACTGTTCCTGGTTACATTTTCAATCTTCCTGAATATCCGCGAGACTCAAGTTTTAAGGACAGAGGAGTTTAGTCTTTACAACTTCTCTGTAATATGACAAGCTGCATTTTTTTGTCTTACTAACTTGAGAGAGAGAGAGAGCAGAAAACTTCACCATATCAAAAAGAAGCCTTTATTTGTCACATTAAAGCACAGTAAAATTCTCTTTTTGCATATTTTTTTTTAGGGTGCTGGGGTCAGAGCGCAGGGACTGTTACAGTGTGTTATTACAGTGTGGACTGTGTTATTTATCTTGTGAAACAGACTGAAGCAATAATGATAAACTGTCTTTCAGGAATTATGTTACTGTATGTGACTCTCCTGATTCTCTTCAGCTTTATGGAATCTCAATCAGGTATGAAAACACTCTCTTTGTCTCTCTCTCTCTCTCTCTCTCTCTCTCTCTCTCTCTCTCTGTTTGTGTGTGTGGTAGCTATATACAGTGAATTCTATATTAATAATTTAAAAAAAAGAATAAAAGGATGAACCTAGTGCCACCATTCTGCAAACCTGGGCAAAAAAAAAGGACGTGTGAAATTGAAGAAATTGCACAATCAATCCCCAATTCTTAAGAAATTCTTCTTTGGGAAACTGTGGTGACCAACAGGAGTCAACATGATGCAAGCGCAGAAAGCATATACACATGCAGAAAACGAATGCATTAAACTGGCAACACACTCATGAAGGTTCAAAAACATCAGCTGCAAATTCTTCCACGTGCTGCATAACTGTTTGAGACCACAGAGACTGCATGTAGAAACACGCTGCAAACTGATAAAACACATGCAAGATCAGAAACACTGCAATAAACTGAAAACACAACAGAAATGATTTACAACAAAATGGAAATGTTTCTGAGGGATGCAAGATGTAACTACCTAGTGGATCAATCGAAAAAGAGGCAGGAGTCATGAGCTGAGAAAGTTTCCTAAGTTTTAACAGTCAAATGACATTTTTTCAGGTTTTATCTTAATGGGAAAAACTATCTTGATCTTACTGTGTTTATGTGAGTTGTTTTTAATGTGAATAAAATAAGTTAGAGTAATATAGATGAAGGAGGCTAATATAAACACACTGATCTTCTTACATCATCTTAGGTTTACGAACATTTTGGGAAACTCATCCCTGTTTCCATCTCAGCAGTTAACTATGCTGTGTGAGCGTGTATGTGTGTGAGTGTGTGTGCTTTTCCCCATGTATTTTTTTTGCCATTAGCTAACTGTTACCATGGCTACCTACATTACTAAGTCTATACAATTACTTTACAGTTTCACTGTAATATTTGTTGCTTTAAAGAGTGATTAATTGGATGCATACACTCACCGTCCACTTTAATAGTAACACCAGTACACCTGCTCATTTATGTAGTTATCCAATCAGCCAATCATGTACCAGCAGCACAATGCATAAAATCATAAAATCATGCAGATACAAATCAAGAGCTTCAGTTAATGTTCACATCAAATATCAGAATGGGGGGAAAGGTGTGATCTCTGTGACTTTAACAGTGGCATGGTTGTTGGGCTGGTTTGAGTATTTCAAAAACTACTGATCTCCTGGGATTTTCACGCACAACAGTCTCTAGAGTTTACACAGATATATATATATAGTGGTAGAGTGACACTATGCAACACAATCATGAAGAGTCAAAATGATAATTTTATTTCAAAATTTAGTGTTTCAGATACAAATTATGTATTTAACCACAGTAATTTTTTGTCAATTTATATCTCTATTGTACATATTTACATAAAAAAGCCACCTCCAACTATTCACTTTGTATGTTTAATGAATGACGTTGTTCACGCTATTTAATAGGCTATATATCCAATAGAACATCATTCAGTCACCAGAACAGTGTGACTCTGATAAGTGTCTGTTGGAAACTACTTACCTGTATTCAGCTTTAATGTTTACCATAAATGACCTGTATTCCTTTTCTAACAGGGTTTTGATAAAGTGGTACATGTGCCCTTAAATGATTTTTTATTTTAAATACATAAATATTATAGAAATTTGTTCTGACGGCCCTAATTGTCTTGATCAATGTAGCTACAGTTAGTTATGGCAGGAAACTAAGGAAATATCAAAATCAAGTACAACCTCGCTTCCATGTTCAAAAATAAGGTGTACAATTAAATAAAGTCAATCCTTTTACATTCACAAACTATAGTGATAAACAGTATTTGTTGATATTTTTTTTTCCAATACAGAGCGATTTCAGGTGGTTGGTCCAGAAGTACCTCTTGTTGCTGTAGCTGGTGAAGATCTGGTTCTGCCGTGTATTATCAAACCCAACACCAGCGCTGTGGACATGACAGTGGAGTGGTTCAGACTGTATGTAAAGGATTCATTAGTGCATCTCTATAAGGATCATGAAGACAGAAATGAAGGACAGGCTCAGTCCTACAGAAGAAGAACATCACTGTTTAAAGAGGAGCTACAGAAAGGCAACGCTTCACTCAAACTCTCAGCTCTCCGAGTCTCTGATGGAGGAGAATATAAGTGTTTTGTTGAGGACAAATCCTGGTCCGATGACATCATTGTGAACGTCATTGTCGAGGGTAAGATCCATTTCTGCATTGAAGGTTTATACAACAAATGTTATATTACATACAATTTTCTTAACATTAATAATGGGTTGTGCATACATAATCCACTTTAAATCTATAGCGTTTGAACAGCCTTTAGAGTGGGAGTTAAATTTCCGACAAAATGATCCTCTGCACAGGAGTCACTCAGACATGCACTCACTGAGCACTTTATTAGGAACACTATACTAATACTGGATAGGGCCTCCCTTTGCTCTCAAAACAGCCTCAGTTCTTTGTAGCATGGATTCCACAAGATGTTGGAAACATTCCTTTGAGATTGTGGTCCATATTGACATGATTGCATCACGCAATTCCTCCAGATTTTTCAGATGCATTTTCATGCACATTGATTTTTCACGAGGAAGCAGCTAGAAAAATTGGCAATAAATGTTAATAATTATTTGTTCGTTTGCCTAAAAAAGAACTTGTCTAACACAAATGTCATAGTTAATTACAATATAAGTAGATTTATAATATAATTTAAAATAAATATTGTTACTGTTACTACTATAATGATTTTTAACAAAATAGTAAAGGACTTTGATCAGTATTAAAAAAGACTCTGTAGAAACTTATCTGTGTCAGTTTTACAGATTATTATTAGAATATTAGAATTATTAGAATAGGTGTAGGAAAATTACCTGTCTCAGATGCTTCTTTCAGCAAACTGCAATTTCACAAAAACTAATTTTGCCTTGTCTTGTTTTTAGTATTTAGTGTTACACTAATTAGAACCTCTGTTGGGAATGATAAATTACTTATTTGTTTGTTTAAAAACTTACATTAAAATGTTTTTTGTTGTTGTTGTTTATTGATTGTAGCTCAGGGAAGCCACCCAGTGATCACAATGGAGAGTTATGATAATTCAGGAGGGATTAATCTAGTGTGTGAGTCCAGAGGCTGGAACCCTGAACCTGACGTTCTGTGGCTGGACAGAGAAGGAGCCACTCTGTCTGCTGAAGCTACACAGACACACAGAGACACTGAGGGCTTCAGTGTGAAACACCGCATCACTGTTTATGATTATAGCAACTCCAACAAGTTTTACTGTAGATTTCAACAAAAACATCACATGATGGAGGCAGAAGTTATCATTAATAGTAAGTGTCTATGATTATAAAAATTCTTACACTTAGATTTAGACTGTTATATTCTACTGTAATCATTGCAGATTAAGGTAATTAATATTGACACATGACCTTGATGAACACATACAATTTATGCATCAGAACTTCAATTGGCAATACTGCAGCAGTGTTCTGTGTAAGAGTATGGTTTGTATATATATTGTATATACCTATAAATTAATTCTTGAACAGTTTCTTAAAATATCTGTAATGTGGAAATGTGGTTTAATTTTAGGTAAAGTCTTCGATGCCTGGAAGTGGATTGTCGGCATTTCAGTTTCAGCATGTCTTATTGCTGTTGGATTGATAGTAACTGCAATTATTTGTCACAAGAAAGGTAAAATTTAAATCACACCATAGGGTTAAATTATACTGCAGATTATACACCATAGCCATCCTTAGTCAGGAGCCCAGTTGGCCATGCTCTCTCTGGAGAGGATGATTTAATTCAGTCCTGTCTCAAACTCTCATCTCAGCACTGTGTCTTCATCCATTCAATTTCATTACCACAAGACTTTTCTGAAAAAGTAAACGGAATTCAACAATATTACAGGAAATAGGAATGACTTATATGAATCAACTGAACAAGCAGTTTAAAGTTCACTCAAATTTAGCTACATCTGTCCACTCCATCTTTCAATTCTATGCCAGTAAAATAGTTCTGATGCTTTGAACAAGCAAGTTTAAATGAGAAGAGAATTTTTTTTTACAGTGTACGTAATCATAATGCTTAATCAGTAACCAAATATACACTATGTGGTCAAAAGTTTGTGGACACCTGACCATCACACCCATATGTGGGCCTTCCCCAAACTGTTGCCACAAAGTTTGAAGCACACAATTGTATGGGATGTCTTTGTATGCTGTAGCATTACAATTTCCTGTCACTGGAACTAAGGGGTCTAGTCCAAATCCGTTTCAGCATGACAGTCCCCCTGTGCACAAAGTGCACTCCACGAAGACATGGTTTGCCAAGGTTGGAATGGAAGTAATCGAGTGGCCTGCACAGAACCCTGATCTCAACCCCACTGAATACCTTTGGAGCTGCAGGAATAAGTGACAAGAACTGATTACATGTGAAAAGAATCTCTCATATTCTTCACATATCTGTGCTGTGGGGTAGGGTGGGTAGATGGAAGCCATTTCTCACAAAAAAAAACAAAAAAAAACATCCAAGCTCAACTAAATCACCCCAAACCATATGGCAAAATGTGTTATGGTCTGAAGAGACCAACTCCAAAAGGTATATTAATTCCATAATTCCAAAAGGTATGTTTGGTGCAAAAAAGCACATCACCAAAAGAACCCCATACCCACTGTGAAGCATGGTGGTGGCAGCATTGTGCTTTAGGGCTGCTTTTCCTCAGCCAGAACTAGGGCTTTTATCAAAGTGGAGGGAATCATGAATAGCTACAAATACCAGTTGATGTTAGTGCAAAACCTTCAGGTGTCTGGCAGTAAGCTGAAGATGAAAAGGAATTTCACCTTTCAGCATGACAATGACCCAAAACATACATCCAAATCAACAAAGGAATGGCTTAACCAAAAGAAGATCACTGTTTCTGAATGACCTAGCCAGAGCCCACACCTGAATGCAACTAAAAATCTGTGGGGTGACCTGAAGCAGGCTGTGCACAGGAGATGCTCTCACAATTTGATGGTCTAGAATGTTTTTGGAAGAAAGAGTGGGAAAATATTGCCAAGTTAAGATGTGCCATGCTAATAGACTCTTACCCAAATAGGCTGAGTGGTGTAATAAAATCAAAAGTGTTAGTGTAGGGGTATGCACACTTATGCAACCAGGTTAATGTAGTTTTTTATTTTTCCTATTTCCCCCTAAAAAGTTTCTAAGTGTTTTTCTCTTAATTTTTATATGTTGTAATTTCACATTGAGGGTGTAAAAAGTTCTGACATGATTTATCTTGGTTTCATTTTTTTTACATCACAAAAACCTGCCATTTTATCAGGGGTGTGTAGACTTTTTATATCCATTGTATTAGTGGGAAAGTACATTTCAAAATTGCAATCTGATTTGTGTTTTTTCGATCTTGTCACTGTTACAGTGCTTAATCATTTTAAATATTTTTTATATAGAATATACACAAAATATATAAAAGAAATTTATTATCCTCAGAGATGCAGAAGGAGAAGCAGAAATTTTTGTGCTTTTAAGATCATACTGATTATTTAATTGAGCAAACTAAAGAAAGAACATCTATGAAACAATCAACAGACTCCAACCTAAAGACAGATAATTAAAATGTTTTAAACAGTGAGAGGTGTCTTCAGAAATGTCTTCACTCTGAATAGATGTAATCACAAAGGTATCTGGGACGGTTTGGCTGATTGTTTAGGCTACTGTAGTGATGTAGGTTTCACACAAAAAGGGTTTGAAACAGGATTCAGACAATAATAACTGTTTACTGAAATTTTACAGATTTGTGTTTGTGTAGGTGTGTGTGTGTGGTCAGAAAGGAAGTAAATACAACTACATTGACTGATATGAACTACTGTCTTTACAGATTAGTGCTGAACTATCTAGTGCTAACTAGTAATCTAAAGAACACATTGTAACTAAAACAAAAGTCTTAATCTACAGCCATTGTAATGCCAGATGATCCACTAGAGGACACAAAATGCAGATATAATACACCAGTGTGATGGTAGTGAAAGCACAAATCAATGCTGCTGCAAATAAATCACTACTAAACTGAACAGCGAAACAAATCAAATCTTTAATTTGTATAATACTTTTACTGACCTCATGCAGGTAAACATAATGTGATAAACACCACTCTTCTGCTGTCAACAAAAACGCAGAGTAGAAAAGTAGAAATATAAAGTTAAGTTAAAAAAGTATATGGTTTTTACACACACAACTCTTGAATAGAAAATAACAATGTATTAAACAATATCCTACAAGTGTCTAAGTACAGACTCTAATATTAAAGTTTTTCTCTTTTCAGAGCTGCAGAGACAGAGCATGGAATATGGTAATTACACAAATGAGTTTGTAAAAATGTTTGGATTTTCTGAGTGGAATAAATACAGTCCCCACTGAAAGTATTGGATTGCAAGGCCAAATCTTTTGTTTTTTTGCTAGAAGACATATGGGTTCGAAATCAAAAGATGAATATGACACAATAGATCAGAATTTCAGCTTTCATTTCCTGATATGTACCTCTAGATCTGTTAAACAACTTAGAACACAGCACTTTTTGTTTGAACCCACCTATTTTCCAGTGATCAAAAATATTGGAACATGTGACTGATAGGTGTTCCTAGTTGCCCAGGTGTACCCTATTGGATTGATTGTTTAAACAATTAATAGCTTTGAATGTCTACTCTTGGTTTGAGCCCTGGGTTTCAACTGTGAAGACTGCATTTGTTGTTAAAAAGGATAAACCAACATGAAGACCAGAGAGCTGTCTATGAGAGAAAAGCAAGCCTTTTTGAAGCTGAGAAAAGAGGGAAACCTATCAGAGCCATTGCACAAGCATTGAGCATAGCCAACACAACAATTTGCAATGTCCTGACAAAGGACAAACTGCTGTCTTTATAGATTAGTGCTATCTAGTGTTAACTAGTAATCTAATGAACAGGTTGATTTACCGCATTATAACTAAAACCCAGTTCTAAATCTACAGCCATTGTAATGCCAGATGATCCACTAGAGGACACAAAATGCAGATATAATACTCCAGTGTGATGGTAGTGAAAGCACAAACAAATGCTGCTACAAATAAATCACTACCAAACTCAAAAGAGAAACAAATCAAATCCACTTGAAGAAATAACATTAGGCCTCATATTAACAACAGAGAACAATACAGTAACGTCACATGTCACTTGGAGGGGTAATTAATTAATTTGTATAATACTTTTACTGACCTCATGCAGGTAAACACTTCTACTGTCGAAAAAAACATAGAGTAGAAAAGTAGAAATATAAAATTAAGTTTAAAAAGTATATGGTTTTTACACACACAACTCTTGAATAGAAAATAACAATGTATTAAACAATATCCTACAAGTATCTAAATACAGTCTCTAATATTAAAGTTTTTCTCTTTTCAGAGCTGCAGAGACAGAGCATGGAATATGGTAATTACACATGAGTTTGTAAAAATTTTAGGATTTTCTGTGAGTGGAATAAATACAGTCCCCACTGAAAGTATTGGATTGCAAGGCCAAGTCTTTTGTTTTTTTGCTAGAAGACATATGGGTTCGAAATCAAAAGATGAATATGACACAATAGATCAGAGTTTCAGCTTTCATTTCCTGATATGCACATCTAGATCTGTTAAACAACTTAGAACACAGCACTTTTTGTTTGAACCCACCTATTTTCCAGTGATCAAAAATATTGTAACATTTGACTGATAGGTGTTCCTAGTTGCCCAGGTGTATCCTGTTAGCATTGAATGTCTACTCTTGGTTTGAGCCCTGGGTTTCAACTGTGAAGACTTCATTTGTTGTTAAACCAACATGAAGACCAGAGAGCTGTCTATGAGAGAAAAGCAAGCCATTTTGATTTTGAAGCTGAGAAAAGAGGGAAAATCTATCAGAGCCATTGCACAAGCATTGAGCATAGCCAACACAACAATTTGGAATGTTCTGACAAACGGAAAACTGCTGTCTTTATAGATTAGTGCTATCTAGTGCCAACTAGTAATCTAATGAACAGGTCAATTTACCACATTGTAACTAAAACCCAGGTCTAAATCTACAGCCATTGTAATGCCAGATGATCCACTAGAGGACACAAAATGCAGATATAATACTCCAGTATGATGGTAGTGTATGCACAGATCAATGCTGCAGCAAATAAATCACTAAACTCAACCAAACTCAACAGAGAAACAAATCAAATCCGCTCAAAAAACTAACATGAAAAGAATTCTTTAATTCTATCAAATAACGATTTGGCATATCAGAACAATATTACAGGAAACAGGAATGAATTTGCATTAATATTCATAGCTCATTTAACATTATAAAAAAACCTTAAAGTACTTATAACATAAATAAGGTTTTAGTAAAAAAATAATGTGACACTATTTGAAGGCTACCTGCATAGTGCCTTTATAACACATCCATAAGCATGACATAAATATTTGAAAGCAATGCTGGAAAATATATGAAAAGCTTATGTCAAAATGTCTAGAATGATATTGGAGGTTTTTATGCAAATTAGTCTTTACATGGAAGACAGACCAACGATTAATTATTATTATGAGTTGACTGATTGAGATACTGCATTTTTTTTTTAACTAACTGCAAATTCTTTACACTTGGAGAAAGTTGTAGAATGAACACACAGTGCTTCGTAAGACTGTAATCTATAACACTTTTATGAGGGTGTTCGTACAGGGCCAGTTGGTGTTGGATAACTTTTCCTACAATAAATGAAATTATCATTTAAAAACTGTATTTTTTGTTTATGCAGGTTGTCTTTGTCTTATATTAAATTTTGTTTGAAGATCTGAAACTATTACATGTGACATGCAAAAATAGAGGACTCAGTAAGGGGGCAAATACTTTTCCACAGCATTGTAGGCATGTTAGTTACATTATTTCATATAGTAATATTATGGACCACATGCAAGTAAACAAAATGTCTTAGACACCACATTTCTGCAGTCAACTCTTCAACTATATGTTTTTAAACTACATCACTAGTATGATTAAGTGTGATTGGCTCTGTGTTCTTTACATCAGTACTGTATTTTCTCTAATATTAACATTTTAATATTATCTGTTTTCAGAGAGGCAGATACAGAGACTGGAAGCTGGTAATTACACCTGAACTTAAATTAAATTGAAAAAAATTGAAATATTGAAAAAATTTTGAAAACAGATTGAAAAAATTAAATATGTTTTCCAATATCTGAAGAACTGTGAGTAGAGAGCATGTGCTTCTGTCTGTCAGCACTGCATGTTATACTGCTGCTTTTAATGCTGAGACTTCAGGAGTGACTGTGGTTATAGGAAATCTGTTAGTGAATGAGCTGCACCTATACCTCAGTCTATTTAATGGCTGAGGTATAGGTGCAGCTATGGTGAGGTAATATGTGGCTGGTGTAACAGTAGTGTAGTAGCACTAGACATTTCAAGGACTGAGCAGCAAAACTATGCAGATATGAACACATTTACAGCTTTACAGTGATAAATATATAAATAATATGTATAAATATTTGCAGTATTATCATTACTTACCAATGATAAATATATAAATAATATGTATAATTTTTTATCATTACCAGATTAGTAAGTCTCAACATGTTCTACATCTCCATGGGTTGAAGGTGTGGATGATGATCATATGATTTCAAGTGCTATATGACTGTGTGTGACTCTCCATATGTGTTGTTTCTGAACAGCAGCACAGCCACCAATCTGTCAATCTCATTTATGCAATCTGTCAGAAGAGTTTATGCATTTATTAATTAATTATTCTACCAGAGGTTAGACTGATTCCAAACAAAGGCCTGATATATTTACTTGTCAGAGGTTTCATTTAAAACTTGCATGTAAAACTTGCATGTTAGTTTTTTCTATTTACTAGCCATGGGTCTATTTCAGAAATGGTCTAACACACGATTAATTTAATATACTCAAATGCATCATTCTTCTTTCAAGAAGAACTACTGAATACTTTAAAAATAAGTCAGTTACAACAGTTTATTATATAAACAGAAAAGACAAAATAAACAAAAAAAGCAGTAAGTAAAATGTAGAAAACGTACAAAATCAATGGAATGTATGCATGTATGTTGGATACAGCATAGAATACAAATAGAATTCCATCAGAGAAATCAGATTTAAGATTTACTCCTGAGACCAGATGGCAAAGTCTCTCCCCAAGATCCTCTGTCCTACTTGGGGGTTAGAACCATTTGATACATCCTGACCATACTTTGAAGTTACTTTTTACATTCAGTGACCAGTTTATCACATGGGAATGATACCTTACATTTTACAATAGGATGGGACCCCAGTTGTTTTACCCCAAGGTGTTAGATAGACTATCAGGTCTTAGTGAAGAACTTGGGAAAGGATGAC
>CM040457.1:9812394-9838482 GCA_022758105.1 Pangasianodon gigas | reverse complement strand
AGCTTATGGGGCTGTCACGTGATGAACGAACGACTCAGACCCGAAGACTCGAAACAGGTGAACTAATTCCAGTACAGAACCTATAGGATGTTGCGCATGCGCGACTGAACGAATCACTCCCCGAGACGACTCGTTCTTCCCGAGTCACATTAAAGATTCATTCAAAATGAACGAATCATTCAAGAACAACCCATCACTAATGTTAAACTTGAAACAGTAGTTTGTCCTAATTTCACTGGTTGTTCAGATGTTCTCTCACAATTTAACATCACAGTCTATAGGAAACGTTATGTTTGAATAATTAAAAAAAAGTTAGGTTTGAATAGACAGGCCTGCAAACTCTAACTGTTAAACACACCTTATGTAACTATGACACTCCACAGGGTGAGTCTCCACAGTTTCTCACTTCCTGTTGTAGCCTGTGGAGGCTAATGTTAAAATGTTGTTGAAAGGCAAGGCAACCCATTGTTTTGCTAATGTTTTGTTGTTATTGATTTGGAAAGCTGCTCAAAAAAGCATTCTGGATAACTGTAACTGCTATTTCATTGAAATTAAATTCTACTTGGCTTTAATGTCAAAAGCACATGTAAAACACAGCAGTATAAACATCTCTAATTTTATCAGCTTATTTTTCTGCCACCAGTTGTGTTTCATTTTGTGATTTTCTGTAGGTGTGATGTGTTCAGCTGCTGGATTTAGTTGATGTGTAATGTGCATTCTGTAACAGCGCATTTGTTGTGTTTATGTTTAGCCTATAGATTGGCAAAGCTCCTGAAATGTGTGTTTTTTATCTGCTGTAGCAACATGTTTGTGTGTGTGTGTGTTTGTGTGTGTGTGTGTTATAATAAACAACTGGCATTTGTGATGATCTGGCAGATGAACAAAACTCTTGAGTGAGCCTTTCAACTCATTGGCCACTTTCTGCAGTCAGTTCTTTGAGTTTTCTTTTCAAACCCACTGTTCAATTTCTGGCCTCGCCACTGGTTTTCACTCAAAATCACACTGCTCATGCACAAATTGGCTGTTTTTATGATTGAAAAGTGCACAAGCGCTCACATCTTCATTCCTCTCTCTCTCATCTTCATCCCTCTCTCTCTCAAACCTCCTCATGCTCCTCAGAGGACACTAAGTTTATGACAAATTTGCTTTAGCAGTTTCATAATAAATGTGTTCCTCATACAAAACTTATATTTAACAACACAACTGGCTTTGCTGATGAACTCAGGATTTTGTTAACTAACCACACCACACATGTGCTTTATCTAACCAGTCTTTCAATGTTAACGCACATTAGCTCTATCCTTGCAAAGCTGACTGAGTAGATGAGTTATTCTTCCCCTTCATAGGGCCAAAATAATTTATAAAAGTACCTGAGGTCACTAACACTGAAGCTCCATTTACCGGCTTTCTTCACCAGAACATTTATGGTACTGCGCTTATCCCTGACCAGTGAGAATCCACAGAAATAGGAACAATTTCATTGCCTGAAGCCTGTAGTGAATTCTGATTGGTTAAGCAGTTTTGGCAGCGTTTTTACACTCAAAATCCGAGCGTGAGCAGAAGGACCCCAAACACACGTGCGAGCAGGATGAACTTGAGCGTGTGTATAGTTTCATAAAAAGAGAAGAGACTCTGTTCCTGTTATTAAATGCAGTTGCTGTTTTTCTGTTCAGAGTGAAAGTCACCTGATTTAACTGTAATGAAGATTAAAAAATAAAGATAAACAGGTGAAATCCTCCTTACCTGCAAACTTCTTCATCTCTGCTAACACTGAAAAATGGAATTAAGCAATATTTTATATTAGTTTATCCAAATACAGTTAGAGTAAAAAAAACAAAACCTAACAATAGATTACTAATCCTCATAAAATCCTCATTCTTTTGTAGTGATTTTGTTGGTGGAATATTAAAATTATAAGCCGTGAGAAATGTAAATCTTATAATCCTCTTTCTAAATATAAATCTAATTTCTCTACTCAGATTTCTAAACAGAATTGAACTTTAAAAAAAAAAAACTCAGGTGTAATTACCATGTTTTATCCTCCGTCTCTGCGGCTCTGAAAAAGATAAAAAAGTGAATATTAGAGACTGTACATTTATGTTTGTAGGATACTGTGTAATATATTTTTTAAAATATAAAAAATTATATAAAAAATTATATTTTCTTCAAGAGTTGTGTTGTAAAACCATTTAAGTTCACTTTTTAAAATTAACTTTAGATTTCTACTACATTTTACAGACAGGAGAAATGTGGTGTTTAACATATTTTGTTTACCTGCATGAGGTCAGTAATATTATTATACAAATTAATTAATTGTTTAATGGCGTTATTATGAAGCCTGATGTTATTTTTTTAGTGGATTTGATTTGTTTATTTGTTCAAGTTAGTAGTGATGCAGCATTTATTTGTGTATTCACTACTATTACACTGGAGTATTACATCTGCATTTTGTCTCCTGTAGTGGATCATAATTCAAATCAGTTATTATGTGTGTTTAATTCCTTCACACACACACACACACACACACACACACCTACATGTAAAAATAAATAGAGCAGGGACTCTGCTCCTGTTGTTTTTTCTGTTCAGAGTGAAAGTCATCTGATTTAATGATGTACTGAAGATAAAAAGGTAAAATCGTTCTTACCTACAAACCTCTCCATCGCTGCAAACTCTGTGAAACATGTAATAAAGCAGTATGTTATATTAGTTAATCTAAATATATTTAGAATAAACAAAACATACATAAAACCAATATTTAAATAATATTTACAAACCAAGTACAAACCAGATGAATCAATTTGTAAAGTATAAAAATACTGCCATCTAAAGGTGTGTTTCTAAATATCTCATTCTTTTGCAATGCTGTCTTTTGCTTTTACTTTACCAGTATTTCATTTAAAAAAACTAAATAAAAAACAAAAGAAAAACAAATCAACAGTCAGCGGTACAGTGTTGCTGCAGATATTTAGTCAAAACTAATGAATTTTAATGAACCTGTTACTGTCTGTCCTCTGTTCAAAACATTGCTTGTTTTTACAAAGTTAGTGTTGTTTATAAATGTACAGCTTTTAGTGTATAATTAGGGGCTAAAGAGGAGTTTGGAACATGGTGGAACTGTGACAGTGACAGGAGGTTGCAATTTTAATTAGCTCTCACACCACGTATATAATGTTATTGAATTATCAGGAAATTAAAACATTTGTTTACATGCAGCCAGTAATCAGGCTGATAGTCAGAATAAAACATGTTCATGTATACATCTCAATTGGAATAGAGTAAACCAATTAAGGGCAATCCTAATGAAATGTGCATCGAACAAGCCACACTCCAAAATCTAGCGGAAAGCCTTCCCAGAAGAGTGGAGGTTATTATAACAGCAAAAAAGGACTAAATCTGAAACGGGATGTTCAGAAATCACATGAGCGTGTGATAGTCAGGTGTCCATATACTTTTGGCCATAAAGTGTATATTATACATTTATTTTGTTTCTGGAATATTAATGTGAAATTTTAGCAGTGAGAAATGTAAATCATAGTCTGATATTCTTTCTAAATATATATGTAATGTTTCTACTCACAGTTCTAAATGGATTTGAAAAAAAGTCTTAAAGTTTTACAATCTCATATGTAATTACCGCGTTCCACACTCTGTCTCGACAGCACTGAAAAGAGAAAAAAAAGTTGATATTGTATACTTGTATACTGTAACTTGTATATAGACTCTTAGAGGATACTCTTTAATAACTTATTATTTTCCATTCAAGAATTGTGTGTGCTGAATAAAACAATTCAAATTCCCTCATTTTAAGTTTTCCATTAACTATCTACTTTTCTGCTATACATTTTACAGCAGTAAAATGTGTTGTCTCTAAACACATAAAACATATACAATAAATTAATATTGATCAATCAACATTTTGGACACAATATGGCCAAATATTTTATTATAAATTATAAATATTTTATTTATTTATTTAATTTTTGCCCTTCTAACAGAAATAGCTCCTGTTAGCTGACTAGCTTGCAGCTCATTGGGCCCACATTGATGTGTACATTCCCATTAAAGGTGCATCCAGTGAAATTGGCTTCCCTTCTTCCTTTTCATCATCATCTGACCAGCTTTCATATTAAAGTCAAAAGTTCTTTTCATGAAAAATGTATTGGTTGCCATGTCTGCCGATGACGTTGCTAACTCTACTGTAGTAACAATTTCAATGTAATGAACTATTCCTAGAATTATAATTTTTGTGATAAACTCAGACAAGGAGAGTGACATTCATGTTTCCTGTAATAGTGTTCTGATGTACATGGGGAGGCTCCATATTTTCTTAGTTCTTACATTAAAGAAATAACCTCTCAGTGAAACTGAATTAATGAAGACACAGTGCTGAGGGAGGAGTATGAGACAGCACTGAATTAAATCATCCTCTTCACAGAGCATGACCAACTAGGCTCCTGAGGATGATTGACCAAAGAACGGGTTCTAATGCTGGTCCTGGAGAACTCCCTGTTCTACACATATTAGTGTTTCCTCTGCTCTAACACACCTGATCCAATTAATTACCTAATTAACAGCCCTTTCTGAGCTGAAGTCAGCATGTAAATGCAGGAAAACTCTAAAATCTGCAGGACAAGAGATGGGAACCTTTGGACTGAAGCTATGGTATAAACTGCAGTATAATATACAGTAAGTGTGTGACGTTATTAGAGAAAATGATTTACATATTACCTTTCTTGTAAAAAATAGCTGCAGTTACTATCAGTCCTAAAGCAGTAAGACATGCTGGAACTGAAATGCCAACAGCAAACTTCCAAGCATCAAAGACTTTACCTAAAATTAAATCACATTTACCACATGACTGATATTTTAGCTTTGCAAGAATTAATTGAAAAGTACAAGACAAAACACAGAGCATTGTGGCAGAATAACCAATACAAAAAAAATAAACTAATAAAAAATAATAAACTTTGATGCAAAAAAATAGTATGTGTTCATGACATGTTAATGTGTCAGTCTAAACCTAAGTGTAAGAGTTTTTTTTAATCATTGACACTTACTATTAATGATGACCTCTGCCTCCATCATGTGATGTTGTTGATAAAATCTGCAGTAAAACTTGGAGTTGGAGTTGGAGTCACTATAATCATAAACAGTGATGCGGCGTTTCATACTGAATCCCTCAGTGTCTCTGTGTGTCTGTGTAGCTTCAGCAGGCAGAGTGGCTCCTTCTCTGTCCATCCACAGAACCTCAGGTTCAGGTTTCCAGCCTCTGGACTCACACACTAGATTAATCCCTCCTGAGTTAGCATAACTCTCCATCGTGATCACCGGGTGGGTTCCCTGAGCTATAAACAATAAACAAAAATGATTGTTTTAAATTAAACTTTCAACCTTAAAAAGTAAATAAAAAACATGACTAATGCAACCTTTCAGTACAGGCTATTATTTGCCGCTTGTTTTCAGTTTTAAAATGTAATCTGTTCTGTCTTTACATGGTCAAAAAAAAAAATTACATACCACAGCACCACGATTTGTGTGCAAGCAGCAAGAGACAAAGTGACAGCACAAGTGGCATGTGAATTGAGTTCCTAACTGCTTAAGTAAAAAAAAGGAAGAAAACCTTACATTATATGTGTATACACACACTCGCTAAGCACTTTATAAGGAACACTATACTAATACTGGGTAGGGCATCTCTTTGCTCTCAAAACAGCCTCAATTTTTTGTGGCATGGATTCCACAAGATGTTGGAAACATTCCTTTGAGATTCTGGTCCATGTTGACATGATTGCATCACGCAATTCCTGCAGATTTTTCAGGTGCACTTTCATGCTGAGAATCTCCCGTTCTACTACATCCCAAAGGTGTTCTATTGGATTCAGATCTGGTGACTGGGAAGGCCACTGAAGAACACTGAGCTCATTGTCATGTTCATGAAACCAGTTTGAGATGACTTTTGCTTTGTGACATGGTGCATTTTGTGCTGGAAGTAGCCATTACATGATGGGTAAATTGTGGCCATGAAGGGATGCACATGGTCAGCAACAATACTCAAATAGGCTGTGGCATTCAAGCGATGACTGATTGGTATTAACGGGCCTAAAGTGTGCCAAGAAAACATTCCCCACACCATTACACCACCTCCACCAGCCTGGACTGTTGATACAAGCCAGGTTGGGTCCATGGATTCATGCTGTTGGCACCAAATTCTGACCGTACCATCTGTGTGCCTCAGCAGAAATGGAGATTCATCAGACCAGGCTATGTTTTTCCAGTCTTCAGCTGTCTAGTTTTGGTGAGCCTGTGCTTACTGCAGCCTCAGCTTTCTGTTCTTGGCTGACAGAAGTGAAACCCGACGTGGTCCTCTGCTGTTGTAGCCCATCTGTCTCCAGGTTCGATGTGTTGTGCATTCTGAGATGCTTTTCTGCTCACCACAATAATACAGAGTGGTTAACTGAGCTACTGTAGCCTTTCTGTCAGCCTGAACCAGTCTACCAGTCTGCTTCATTGACCTCTCTCATCAACAAAGCATTTCCGTCTGCAGAACTGCCACTCACTGGATGTTTTTTCTTATTGCACCATTCTGAGTAAACTCTAGAGACTGTTCTGTGTGAAAATCCCAGGAGATCAGCAGTTATAGAAATAGAGAGAGAGAAGACTTTATATATATCTGCTGAGTTTCTGCTAGGAAGTTTTGGTGCTGGTCACGGTGTCTGGGAACAACATATCACCGGACAAATGAGTGTATATATAATCTGCTGATAGCTAATACGAAGCCTAGAATCTAATGTACAAAAAATTTTAAACTGATTGTTAGAAGACATCTAGATACATGCTGAATATACTGTATGTAGCTGGTGCAGTTAGATTGAACTGCTAATCTGCTAATGAAGTTAATATGAAGCTTGGTACATAACTTTCATCAAACAACCAATTTTCACATTTTTTCACTTTATTAAAATATTAGAATACATTGTTAATACATTTTAAAGATACTGTACTCTTTCTCTTGCCACTACCCTTTTTCATCTGAGATAAAAACGCTGGATGGACAGTACACACCCACAAGCAACAACAGCAGCACTCACTCCACACCCACAAGAGACAAACTACAAGTGACATGAATGTCATATTGCTCAGTGTGAACACTCAGGTTCACAGGTTCAGAGCTGCAGTGGTAATTTATCCTTTTTTTTAGTGCTTCAGGTGCATAATGCTGTACTGGCTTCATGCTGTGTTTTCTCCGAATACCAAACACGGTAAACAGGAAAGCTTTAACCCTTTTGTTCAAACCAAAATTACGACGGATAATCTGATGTAGATGATGAACTTTGCCACACAACTTCTGTAGCAGGTAGTCATGTGCTGGAATTGTATTGCCCACTTCAGGCAAAATAACTGATAGCAAATGATTAGCCCTCCTGGTGTTGACTGACAGATTACAACACAATAAATTAAAAGTCTCATTAGGAAATAAAAATGAAATAAAAAGCATTATGAAGTAAAAGTAGTCTTTTGGGGAAAAAAGCTATTTTGAAATAAAACTTCTTATTATGAAATAAAAATTAACTGATATGTTGACATTTCATCTGGTAATATTTAATTTAAATGGTGACAATGTTATTGTGAAAATGGGTATGATGAATTTTTTTTATTAATGAGTACAGTATTATTTATTTATTGAATTATTTCACAATATATTGACTTATTTAAATATTTATTGCTGCATTTATTTTTTACTTAAATGCCTTTCTATAAGCACCCATTATAAAACCCGCTTAAATAAATAAATATTTTTTAAAAAATACCGGTATTCTACAGACATTTAAAGTGGTTTATGTATGCACAAACCATTAATGATGTTGTGAATCATCATTAATGAGAAAAATTGTACTATAACTTCAGTGCAGAAATAGCTCTTACCCTCGACAATGACGTTCACAATGATGTCATCATACCAGGATTTGTCCTCAACGAGACACTTATATCTTCCTTCATCAGAGACTCGGACAGCTGAGAGTTTGAGTGAAGTGTTGCCTTTCTGTAGCTCCTCTTTAAACAGTGATGTTCTTCCTCTGTAGAGCTGAGCCTGTCCTTCATTTCTGTCTTCATGATCATTATAGAGATGCACTAATGAGTCCTTTACATCTAGTTTGATCCACTCCACTCTCATGTCCACAGCGCTGGTACTGGGTTTAAGAAAACAGGGCAGAACCAGATCTTCACCAGCTACAGCAACAAGAGGAGCACCTGGACCAAACACATTTAGAGCCTCTGTATTGGGGGGAAAAAGCAAAAAACAATTATGCTATAACACTATATATTTTGTTTGCAGCAAGACAGTACTTATTTAATTGTACTTGACACCATACACCATGTGAAAGGTCATACTTCTTTTCTACATTTGATTGGTTTGCTGCTTTAACTAATGATAGGTACATTGATCAAAACAATAACAGTTAGTTGTCAGAATAGATTTTCATAATATTTAGGATTGTAAATTTAAAAAACAGTCAAACTTTATTTTCACCTATATTGTGAATAATGTATTAATTGTCTGGTTAAGTGAAAAAAAAAAAGTCCTAATGGTGAAAACAAGTATGAAGTTAGTTTCCATCAGGCACTTATTAGAGTCACTATGTTTCAGTGGCTGAATCTAAAATAATGTTCTGTTGGATATACAGCACACTATATAGTGTCAAAAAATCACTCCATAAACACATGTGAATATGTAAAGATGTACAATTAAGATAAAATTGACTAAAACTGTGGGTAAATACATAATTTGAATCTAAAACAGTAAAGTTTATAATAAAATTATAATTTTGACTCCTCATGATAATGTTCCATAGTTTATGCTGCTGTCTGTCTGTGGCAGCATAAGATGTTAACTGAGCCTGTTAATATACATCCAAATAGTAAATCTTTAAAGTAGTTTTCCAGTGCAATTGTGTAAATTTAAAGAATTTTACACGCCCATTAATGTAGGTAGACCTTACAGCAATAACAGCAGTTAGCTAATAGCAATCAAGAAAAAAATAAAATAAAATCACACACACATACACACACACACACCCTCCTACTGCAAACATACATAAATCCATGACATATGCATGTTTAATGACAAAATTTGGTTGAATTTAAAGTTGGTATTTTGACTGAATTTATACAGTAGGTGAAAACTGGAGGCAGAGTCTGTGCAGTTGATATGGCCGGTCAGACGTTCTGTCCACTTCTCACCCGGTCATATTGGTCTTGGACACTCCCCTGCTTCATGTCAGGAGCACACATGGTGCCAGGTATATGACAAGTACAAAAATAAGCACAAAGTAGCAACACTAGCACAAAGTAGCAAGTACAGCATGTTGCTAAACTGTAGTCATATAATTTGCACATATATGTTAATTTTTCTGGAAAAAATGTAGAGTTTTTAGCCATGACTGACTCAGCCACCGTGTGCTAGCTAGCTGGCATTGGCTAATTGTTAAAATCATATTAATCAAAGTAATGTAAGTATTAGTATCAACATGTAATGTACCAACTGAAAATGTACTGGTAAACAGCAGTCAACATTTAAACTCAACCTACTTTTTGAGGGAAAAAAAAAATTCTGCTCTACATGAATGCATTGCTAACACAGCTACCTGAATAAACAGGATGTTCAAGTAACTTATTTCAATATGACGTGACTTGGGCAATTTTAATATCCAAACTGATTAATATTGTTATATCTAGTTTCAGTATGCTAATGTTATCTAGCAGCTAGCTAGCTAGTTAATGAACTAATTCAGGCATCAAAATGAGCCGCACACTGGGAAAAACGGCAAGAAACCCCAGAGGGTCTGTTAGAACAGTTTACAAGGCATGGCTTTCCTACAGAACTGTCAAAGTTTCAACACTGTAAATCTTCATCAAATGAAGTTTGCAGGGCTATAGTCTTAGTAAGAGCATCAAGTTGCGTGTTAGACAGTGTGTGTGTTCATTAGGTTAACTGTCATTTCAGCTACCCCAAAACTGTCAGTCACCTCAACTGCACCCTTTTAATCATCAAATAACTGAATCTGTAAAAAAAAAAAAAAAAAAAAAAAGAGATGAGATGAGATGTAACTTGCAATGTAAGTTTGGGTCCTTTCCCATTCACTAACGTGGGAACAGGTGGGGTTAAAAATTGTACTGCGGCCAGCCACTAGAGGGCCTCAGAGACATTTTAGTTTCACTTTTAAACCCCTTATATGACATCCACCCATATTCTGTATATATATATACAGTCATTAGTATAAATCTACATGATTCTGCAAGTGGCTTATTACGTGAATATTTGACCATCTGGTGACTTATGTGCTGTTGACCTCTGGGGGGAAGTGCTTTGCCACTGTCGTAGCTTCAATTTTGAAACGCGTATCCAAAATATTTCGGTATGTTAATGTACTCAAGTAATTTGGTATACCTTCAAGGATTCACATACCAGGAGTTATGAGATTGTTAAACAACAATATACAGTCCTATATAAAACATAAATCAATTTACTTGTCAATGTCTTGGTGAAATACTACCCATAAGCTTTATGCCTGCCCACTCATTCACCAACCTCAGCTCTGTTAGTGTGGCTGTTGCTACCATAGGCTGCTTATCTTGTGTGATAATTAAACTTTTTAAAGCTTTAGGAATATCTTGAATAGGGGGAGTTAACCAGTTCATATGCACATTTAATAAACAGTTATATATTCTGTCTAGTGTTTCTGTGTTGTATCATTCTTAGGTTCATTTAAATTCTATTAAGATCCAGTCGCATAGAAAAAAGTTCACATTTAACTTATTTTTAGCACCTACTATACAGTGAATAGCAACGTCCTGTCACAAGCACACAATCCCTTTTATGATCTTTGCAATGTATCTTACAAAAAAAATGATTCAGTGCCTTATAAACAAAATGTTTGCACTTAAACATTTTTGTGATAATCCATTCAATTTAATTCCTATTATTTGCTATAAAAAAAAGATCTTGGCAGCTGTGGATTTTTTTTTAACTTGCCCAATCTGTCAAGGCTGTCAGGAGGAAACATAACTGAAAAGTGAGCGTGAGTGAGTGCTCAGATCAGGCACCTATAATGATACTGTTTAAATGCCACTGGTGTGGATATAGGAACAGGAATTATTTCTGATCGTTTTAACATGAGTACTAATTATTGTTAGGTTGTTTTGCCATAAATGTTTGCAGTGAATTGAATTTATGAGTGAATTTATTTCAGGGACCTAATTGAAATGTATATGTTTTCGGATTGCAGTTTTTGCAATGTGCAGCTTTTCTTTCATTTGCAAACATTAGTTCTGGGGGGATCAGGGGGCAAGTAACCCAACCCACCATTAGGTTCTAGGCAGAATTAGGGGGATATCCTGCTGAAATGACATTAGTAATAAAAGACTGGATGGAGGACTGCAGCTGAGGAGTGATGTGGTGGTTGATCTGCTTATAGAAGTTGTTATCAGAGAGTTAGGTCTCTGCTTCCATGATGTACAGGTCTTTTCTCCAGACAACAACTGCCCAACCTTTGTCAGCTGGCTTAATCACAGTGTAATTCCTTCTGCTGAGATCTTTCAGAACTGTGTATTCTTTTTGGGTAGATTGAGGCTTTTGGTGGATTTTTTCTTTTGTAAGTACTGATGATATAATCTAATGCTTGAAATTTTACTGCTGAAGGTGTCTGCAATAAACTGTATTGATGATTTATATTTGAAGAAGTCAATAAGGGTTCCATGGGCTTCAGGAAGTCTAGATGATGCAGTTTTTGTCATCCTCATTAAAATGAGAATGTAGCCTTAAAAGCTGTGAAAAAATCTTTCATGTCAGTTTTGGCACTAGTTGGCCTTGCAGCTATAAACTTAAGGCCATTGTCTTTGTCGTGTTTGAAGTTGAGTTGGAACCCTTTGGGAATGATGTTGCCTTTCAAACATCGTTGAATAAATATAATGTGGATGGTGAGTCTGGTTTTGGTCCATGTGCATTTAGATGACTGGATGACAGAACTGTTGATGGAAAAGTCCAGCTGGTTGTAAAGTTGCACAATTCTCTTTATGCACTGAGATGTTAGCTGCTTGACTGTAGTCATGTTCAGAGTAGAAATGTATAATAAATAATGGTCTAGGTGGTCAAAGTTCAGTATAGTACTAATATCTCTTTAAGTCTCTATGCAGATAGTTTCAGCCAGCATTTCAGACCAATATGCCCTTAAAGTAAATTTTCAAAGTCACAATGTATCATTTGTCAGCAGATCTTTAAAAAAAAAAAAGAAGGACTGAAAATGCAATAATTGCTTTAAGTCTGTTGGGCTAAGTTCCTAGCAGCTTTGCATACTCTTTGGGAGTGATTTTCACCCATCCTTCCTGACAGATTTGCTCCACTTTCTTCAGGTTGGTTGTACATGTTTGTGGATCGCAATTTTCAAACTGTACCTCAGATTCCCAGTTGGATTGAGATCTGGATTTTGACTCGGCCACTGTAGAACATTCACCTTTTTGTTGTTCCACCACTACTGTGTTGCTTTGGCCTTGTGCTTGGGATCATTGTCTTGTAGAAAGGTGAAGTTTCTCCCAAGTTTTAGTATTTTGAAGTATCTTGCAGTATCTCATGTATTTTGCACTATCTATTGTCTTTCAGTTTTAACAGGATGCCCAGTACCAGCTGAGGAAAAGCATCCCCACAACATGATGCTGCCACCACCATACTTCTTTGTTTCTGTGTGTTGATTGAATGGGCAGTGTTAGGTTTGTGCCACAGAGCATTTGGAATTTTGGCCAAAAAGCTCAATTTTTGTTTCATCTGACCAAAAAACCTTATCCCTCATTTTATCTGGGTCAGTCTGATGCCTTCTGCCAAATTTCAGGATTACTTTGAAGTGGTTTGTATTCAGTATTATTTCTAACCAACCTCCCATACGGGCCAGGTGTATACAGAGCTCATGATATCACTGACTCATGCACCTTCAGTCCAGTCTCAGCCACTGAAATCTGTAGTTCATTCAAAGTGATTGCTGGCCTCTGTGGCTTCCCTCACAAGTCTGCTTCTTGCACTGATGCTGAGTTTTGAAGGATGGTGTTGTCTAGGCAGTGACTGGGTGGTATGATGTAGCCTCCATTTCTTCACAATTGATACAACTGTGCTGACTTGGATATTATTTTGTAGCCTTTTTCCTATCTTGTGCATGTCTATAATATTATCTCTAAAATCCTCAGAATGCTTTAAGGAAAAGATGAACATTTTTAATTGTTCACAGTTAGAGGCCAGTTGTAGGCCACTTGTGTCCTCGTTAGGGCAATATCTTTCATCTGAGTAAACTTGGAGCTTCCACAGCATAAGGGTTGAATATTTATACAAACAGCATTTTTGTTAGTAATTTTTGTCACAGAATATTTTCTTACAAAAAGCCAATATGACTTGTAATATATATCAGTTCAAATTAAGTAACTATGAGGGTCAGCCTTTTAAAATAAAATATGACACAGCAAAAATTATCCAAAAAAAAAAAAAAGTCATTTGTAATCCAGATCACTCTGATTACTTTTAAGGGGGTTGAATATTTTTGCAAGTCACTGTAGGTACTGTATACTATTAGTCGATCACCCAATCATGTGGGACCAGTACAATGCTTAAAACCATGCAGATACAGGTCAAGAGCTTAATTTGTATTTTATTTATATTTTTTTTTCCAAATTGACACTAACTTATCACATTTGTTATTGGCATTTGTGGTTGACGTGTGGTCACGCCATGTTAAAGTCAGTACATTATCAGGTAACTGCCTAAGCAAAGTACATCCATTAAAATGCCAGCACCCCAATGTAAAAATGCCCCCACTCCACTAAACATACAGAACTCTCACTGCAAAAAATCCTGAAGTGTGAAAACTAGCTTAGGATGTATTGTATAAAGCTAGAACACACACAAACACACACACACACACACACACACAGAGAGAAAGAGAGAGAGAGAGAGAGAGAGTAGGTGTTTTCATACCTGATTGAGAGTCCATAAAGCTGTAGAGAATCAGGAGAGTCGCACACAAAAACATCCCTGAAAGAGAGTTTATCATTATTTCTTCAGTCTTTTTTCACAAGCTAAATAACATTTTACGAATTGCTCTAGGTGCACAATTTAACACAAAAGTAAGTAAGAAGACACTAAAAATAAAGGCCCTTTGTCCCAAAGTCTGGTGTACTTTCGTTTATGTAACCTGTGCAACCTGTTTTTTTTTTAAATAAGAGATTAAACACGCCTTTTTTTTTTAAACATAGTATGATGAGACGTGAGATAGTGTCTTTGAGGTGATTAATCTTGCTGCATGTTGCACAGCCCAAAATTAAAATACTGAACATAAGATCCTCACTCATTTTCTGCACTCATTCTCACTCAAGGAAAAATTCACCCCAAACATCTTGCAAGTTTCTTTTTTATAATTAACATATTTTTTCAGTGGCATCGAATATTTTGACATGGTGATTTTCATTTTGGTTAATGGTATTCTATATTACCCACAATGCCATTTGACTGCCTGCTGATAGTCCTAACTGTGGGATTTAGCTCTTGATTCAAGGACGTGGAAAGTGGGGGTGCTGAGGATGCTGCAGAACCTCTGACATTCAGGATAATAATAATAATAATAATAATAATAATAATAATAATAATAATAATAGGTGACAAAAAGAATAAAGGAATAAATAATAAAGTAATAAACTTGAAAATTAAGTATTTAAGAGTATTTTAGTAGTTTTTGAGTTTGTATGATGGAGACAGTATTTTTATTTTGTTTTATTTTTTATATTGCTGCAGTTGCTTTGAATCATCATCCTGCAGAAAAAAATTACTTATGTAGCTTGAATAATTTCTTCACTGATTTCTGCAAGTTTGCATAAAGATGTCTCTGTACACGTCTGAGTTCATGATAACCATCAGTGAACACAAGCTCACCAACACCACCATAGAAAAAAACAGCCCCAGGACCTCCATGTTTTATAGTACCCTTAATGCAGTTTGATTTGAATTCTTCTCCTTACTTTCTCTACAGAAACACTCTACCATCAGATCCATGCAAGTTAAATTTGGATTCATCTGAAAATAAGACAGGTCTCCAGAAGCTGCTATCTTTCTGTGCATGTTCTTTTGCAAATTTCACCCTTACTTTCTTATTTTTGAGGCTGCTGAATTGTTTCATTTGCAATACCCTCCCTCTGTACCCCTGCTCATTGATCCTGTATTGTGCTCTAGTTGTATCTGGTACTTCTTATTAATGTCTGAAGCAATCCTTGCTCTTGTTTCTTGTCTGTTTTTCTTGGTTTTACTCACAATTATCCTGCCCAGTCTGCTGGTGTTTTTTTTTGGGTCTGCCTGTAGGTTTTCTGTTTTCATTCACAAGTCTTTTTCCTTTTATTTTTAACAAGTTTTGATGATCTGGTTAATAGAGTGGTCTTTTCTGTGCAAACAGATGATGCTAGAGCTTTTCTCAAAGTTTCTTCTTTTTCTTACTCATTTTTGCAATTACTTTTAACCAGCTGATAACAAGGTTATTTATAATAGATATATGCAGTCAGTTTCCTTCAATTTCATACAGGTGCCTCTAGCAGAGTAACAACACGGTGTAGTTCATCACATTAACTATGGATTAACTTAATAAATTTGTACATTTCACACCTCACGATTGCTTACAGAGAAAAGGAGGATCTACATCTTACTGGTAAATGATTACATCAGTTGAACAAAGGAGGAGTAAAGACAGGTTACATGAGCTTCCTGTACTACAGGTGCAACCTAAAACTGGCTCAAACTGGTTTCTTCTACAGTGGTAAGAAGTCAGAAACTAAAACCTTGAGGATGTGAAAAAAGAAAAACAATGCATCATATACGGGGTCACTACAACCTCAAAAATATGGTAAATATGTGTGCAAATGATCAACAAGTACAAACAGGTGTCAGAAGAAAAATCAAATGTAAAAACATAATACAGATACAGAATAATTGTTAATAAGACGGAGAATAAACTATAAGTAAATTTCCGACCTTACTCCCACCCCACTGCTATGTTCTCTCCACTGGTTTCCTGTAGCTGCCCACATCAGATTTAAAACACTGACACTTGCCTTTAAAGTCAAAAAATGGACCAGTGCCCACTTACCTTAAAGCACTTATCACACTCCACTCTGTACCTTGCTTCCTTTAAACCTCTATCACAGCTCAACTGGATCATCTAAGACATGCATCAAGAATGTTCTCTGTCCTGGCACCCAGGTACTGAAATGAACTCCCCCTCACTATCTCAGATCAAAAACTCCATACATGACCTTACATTCCAAGTATTTAATAAACTAAAAAAGAAGGCTGGTATGCAAAACAGACTTTTGGTAGGGTTGAAGGCCACATGAGAGATTTTTAAAATTCAGACTGCAACTGGTTAGTGGTCATACTCAATAACAGTCTAGAATAGTACATAAGTATGTGATTTCAGACTGTTGTGGATTCTGGCCAAGAATGACAATGCCACTGTCTTTGACTACTGATACCACTCAGGCTTAACGTTGTCATGTCACTGAGGCAGATGTGCAGGTTGCTTTGCCTGCAGTTTTCTGAGCACAGAGACATGCTGTGAACAAGAAAAAGGACTTTGTTGGACTAGACCATGGAGAGGAGCCTATTCCTCCTGCCATTATCAGAATGATTCCTGTGCAGTTGTCACCTGTGTGGTGGTCTGATCTTGACACAAAGGAAAGTCATGACTGGTTTATGAGCTATACCTTAAGAGGAAAAAGGGAGAAACGAGGGACATGAACATGGATGGTTTCTGAGCTATACCCTCAGAAGGAAAAAAAAGGACATTGTTACATGGACAGAGACTTCAAGAAGGAGCAGGGGGTTTCCCTGTGATGATTCAGCAGCCAATGAACACTGCTATATGGGAAGGTCATCTTGGACATTTCCTTATTCTGTGAAATGGTACAAACCACTTTAAATATGGTCATGAAATGAGTTGAAGTAACAGATATAAAGAGATAGAAGCAGGAGGGTGTGTGTGGCCCAGACGGCCTGCGCTACTGCACACCGGCCCACAGGCTACACAGCACAGCGCACTGAGACAGAGAGAGGCATAACTGGTCATGGAGAGAGGCTTTACTAACTAACATCTTTGTAAGACTGGGGTAACATCTGAGGTGATTGAGAGTATGTGATGAAGATGTGTGTTGAGCATACTGTGTACTGTAATGCTTCAACTTAGAGAAAGGAACGTTATACTATGCATGCTACCCAGACAGTGATACATTACTGTGCTTATATTGATGATCATATTATTATAATTCTTCATAGATATGATATGTGATGGTGATGTGCCACTCTAACCTTGTGAGTGTAATTATATTAATGATTTATAATTAGTGTGGCTATCCTAATAATGCTTCTTTGCATTGTTTTATGGAGGCTTTCCTTCTTAAAATTCAGGGAGTGCTATGAATGCTTTTCAGTGTACTTTTCATTATATTACTGATTGATTCCAGACAGCAGAAAGGTGATTGGATGAATGGATTATGGGGAATCCTGTCAATGACCAACTAAAATAATGGCAACTAGAATTGTGTCAATGAGAAACTTAAATCATGTCAGTGAAAAATCTATTGAGTGAAGTATCAATGCTTTTGCTGACTTAACAAATACTTGGAACATTGGTTATGTATTCATTTATTTTTAATGACTCTATCTATTCCATACTGCTTATCCTACACAGGGTTGCAGGGGAGCCTGGAGCCTATCCCAGGGAACTTGGGGCACCAACCCATTGCAGGGCACGGCACAGTCAAACACGACAGACAATTTGAAAATGCCAGTCAGCATACAATGCATGTCTTTGGACTGGGGAAGAAACTCCTGAAGCACAGGGAGAACATGCAAACTCTACACACAGAGGGCAGAGGTGGGAATTGAACCCCCAACCCCAGAGTTGCAAGGCATGATTTCTGGTTTACTTTGCATAAGTACAGTTAATTGTGAGAATAGTATTAGATTTTACTGAGGCCTTTAGCATTTCTCAAGCTTTTGTACAGCTATTCTGAAGAGTTGTAATATTGATATGTAATATTTGCTTGGTATTGGTAAGATTAAGACATCTACACATCATGAGATTGAACTACATACCCTGAGATTTTCTGAGCTAGTGTTACAGTGGTAAACACTGAGAAAGGAAAATAGGGTTCTTCTTACATCTAACTAGTATATATAAGGGTTTCCTGTGTTGTTGTTAAAATAACTCCCACTGGTTATTTAGTAAAACTGAAACTTTGTTACACGGCAATAGTTTGTTTAGTGGAGTCCGGGGAAATTTGTCCATTTTTATATAAATAGTATACAAATAACTAAGATACACTATGCATAATAATATATGAAGAACTAAAATAACATGTACGCTATTCATTTAAATGTATCTTGTTTGAACGCAATAGTCCTCAGTAACATCTTAAAATAGTAGCAAAATCCGTCTCCATAGTTAGAGTGATATATTTCTAATGTTAATTTCTAAAATAAATGAATTTAAAAAAAAAAAAAAAAAAAAAAAGAGTGTGAGTGTCTCTTGTGACCCCATTTATAAATCAAGCAGGACCTCTGGTGTTCAAACAGTGCAGTTGCATTAGATGCATACTTAATAGTGATGCACATCACCACGATTTTGCATTACAATGCCTCATGACACCAGTGGCTCAGTGATAGCATGTTTGCCTCACACCTCTAGGGTTGGGGGTTTGATTCTGTGTAGGCTGATTAACATCTCTAAATTGTCCGGAGTGTGTGTGCGATTGTGCCCTGTGGGTTGGCACCCCATCCAGGCTGTGCCCTGAGTCCCCTGGGATAGGCTCCAGGCTCCCCTGTGCTCCCCTGTGCAGAGTAAGTGGTACAGAAAAGGGATGGATGCATTGTATCAGGATGTATCATTAAAACCCCAAGTGAACACTAAATTCTCACAATTCATTATGGACAATTAGCTTGCATTCAGGTTGAGTTTTCCTAGCTTTGCCTTGTCCTGCCTTGGTCTAGTCTTTTGTTATAATTTTTATAATTTTATAATTATAATGTTGACAACAATGACAACAAATGATAAAATTAATTCTGTTGATGTCATTGCCATGAACTTATTACTATCGGTATATTTTTAAGTTTATTATTATTATTATTGAAATGATTATTATGATTGAAATTTGAAATAAGAAAATTTAGCATTCAATTTGGGAAAAAATTGGCTATGAAAAAAAGATCACGTACTGAAGACATAACTCGAGAGATCTCAAAATTAACTCAAACACTTACACATCCATCTCAAACTAATCTTCTAGAAAATTTACAGAGAGAATTAGACAACATTTATCAAGAAAAAGCCAGAGGTGCATTTGTGAGGTGTAGAAGAAAATGGATGGAAGAAGGTGAAAGGAACTGCAAATATTTTTTAGTCTTGAGAAAAGGAATGCAGAAAGGAGCTTGATTAGAAAACTGAAAATTAATGACATTGTAACTGAAGACCTAAACATGATTACTAAATTTATTTCTAAATATTGCACAAAATATCTATTCTTTTGGAGAGGATTAAGATAACGCTATTCTTTTTAAAACAATAAAAAAAAAAAAAATGCAAAAATGCTATCTTTAGAAACTAAAATAAAATGTAACTAAAACCTTTCTCTAAATGAAAATTATAAATTGAGTTTATAACTAAATTGAGTTTTGTATAAAAGCACTAAAAATCCCCTGGAAACGATGGTATTACATCAGAATTTTATAAAGCTTTTATAGACAGAATATCTAAATTTCTGCTAGCTGCATATGAAAAGGCCATTAACAAGGGATTCTTACCTTCAATTAGACAGTCATCACCCTAATTCCTAAACCTCAAAAAGATATCTTATTATTAGAAAATTGTTGACCTATTTCATTACTAAAAAAAGAACAGTCCAACGATCCAATTTTGAATATCAAAATTCCTCTGATAATTTTTGTTCAGGCAGGTCTCAAGATGATGTGAGCCAAGTTTGGTGAAGATTGGACAAAATCTGGAGGAGTAGCAAAAATGGCAGTTAGATGTAAGCATTTTTAGCATATTATTTGTGATCAACTTTTTATTGTCTTTTACATATAACATAACATCATAACATCCATTCAAAGCAAAACAAAACAAAACAACAACAGACATATAATCAATAATTTAAAGAGTCCAGTCAAAAAGGAGAGAGAACGGGAGGGAAAAAAGAGAAAAAAAAAAAATCAAATCATTCCTTTATATAATCGAGTATGTTAAAGGAAAAACATTGCCAAGCATCAATAGTACTAGGTTTGGCCTTATTAATTCATGCTGTTGTACATTCACAAGTCACTATTTTCAGGAGCCTATGGATCCAGTATGTTTTTCCACACATGTGCGGTGTAAACCAGTTCTGTATTATTGTCTTCTTTGCAGCCGTAAAACCAGGAAACAACATTCTCTTTTGTATTAAGCTTATACAGAGACTGGAATCATCATTAAGAAAACATAAACTTGGGTTAGCAAAGTAATCAATTTGTAGTAAGGAGGATAAAACCAGGTTTACATGTGTTCATAGCTTAATGACGATAGGACACTCCCAAAACATATGAAGAAAAGTACCTGATGATGCAGTATTACATATATGGCAGTTAAAATTTAGTTGTAGTTTCATTTTGAATCTTTTGTAAGGAGTTATGTATGCTTTATGAATGACTTTGAAGTGAATAAGACAATGAGCCAAGTTTTTAGAAGTCGACAGATAAATTAAGGTCAGATAATTCCTGATTCCAGATAGATTTGATAGAAAGAGGTTTTGTAATGCAATCAATAATTATATTATATATTAAGGAAACAGATGGCCGACCAGAAGATGGTGCAATCCAATCCTGCATAGGATGAGAGGAAATGGGAGATGCCCAAGGAACTCCATACGCTTTGAGAGCAGAACGTAATTGAAGAAAGACAAAATATGTGGATGCTGGTAAACAAAACTTAGTTCTTAATGTCTGAAATGAACAGAGGCCCTGGTTATCATATATATCACCACACGTGTTTATGCCTAAAGAAGACCAAGAGGGATGGACAAATGGACGATTTCCGCATAAAAAATTTAAATTGTGCCATAAAGGTGTACTGTTACAAAATTTGAAGCTCCTCCTATCAGACGTTCAACCGTTTTCCAGATTTTAACAGAATTAGCCACAACTGGACCAAATTTATAATTATCACCTTTTTTTCCTGTGCCAGTAAATAAAATGTCTTGGAGTCTATTTGGTTTAACCTTGTCAGCTTCAATCAGTCTCCATGAAACTTTAGACTGAGGATCAAACCAATTATGAAGAGCCTTAAGTTGAAACGACCAGTAATACAATTCAAAATTTGGTACAGCCAGTCCTCCTGTGCGTATAGGATGTTGTAATGTGGTAAGTTTGATTCTGGGGCATCTATCATTCCAGATAAAATGAGAAAGTATGGAGTTGATCTCCTTAAAGTAACCTGGAGGGGGAGAAAGTGGTATCATAGAGAAAAGAAAGTTAAACCGAGGTAACAAATTCATCTTAACTGTGGAGATTCTTCCTTGAAGAGAGACTTTAAGATTATTCCATCTTTGAATGTCATTTTTAATCTTACGTAGAAAACTATTAAAATTGTCTCTGGCAATCTTATGGATGTTTTTATATATGGTAATGTTTCATCAAATAGATGAAAGAATCCTTAATAGGGATAAATGAGGGAATAGAAGAATTAACCTTAACATTGTTAATTGATACTTCGAAACTTCAGATTTCCTGATGGTTTGTGCTAAGAGTTCAAGAGATAAACAAAACAATAAGGGGGAAAGCGGACATCCCTGCCTCGTTCCCTGCTGTAGAGGGAACAGGGGGGAAATAATATTACCAGTCAAGACTGATGCTGCAGGTGAGCGGTATAATGTCTTGATCATAGAAATGAAATGTTCACCGAAGCCGAAACATTGCAGAACTGCCCACATATAATTCCACTCTAGCCTGTCAAAGGCTTTTTCTGCATCAAGTGAAAAAACCGCACAAGGGTTCGGATGAGAGTCTGCAAAGTCAAGACTATGAAAGAGTCGACGCATATTGTCAGACGCATTGCGCCCCTTGATAAAACCGGTTTGGTCTTCCTTGATCAAACTATGAATTACCTTCTCCATACGAGAAGCAAAAAGTTTAGCGTAGATTTTTAGATCACATGGGATAAGTGATATCGGTCTGTAGCTGGAACAATCTAATGGATCTTTCCCTTTTTTAAGAAGTAATGATATCAATGATGTTTTTTGATCTCTATGAAATACACCATGTTCAATTGCAAAATTAAATGAATTAAGCATAAGTGTCCCTACCAAATCCCAAATTTCTAAATATAATTCAGGGGGGAGACCATCTAGACCTGGCGATTTGCCCTTTTGAAGGCTTTTTAGAGAAATGTGGAGCTCCTCCAAACTTAATGGGGCCTCCAAAGATTCTTTATTCACCTGTGAGATCCGAGGCAATTCCAATTTATCTAAATACTGCTTACAAATTGATTCATCAAAATCTGTTTCAGCTTTATACAGATTTGTGTAAAAACCTTTAAATATGTCGTTAATCGCCGCAGGGTTTGTGGTGACCTGACCATCCGATGATTTTATTGCGCTGATATATGCCTTGGACTCACATTCTTTCAGCCTAAGGGCCAATAGGTGACTAGGTCTCTCTGATTCGAAATAATATTTTTGCCTAGTCCTATGTAAGATAAATTCCGCCTTTGATTGTGAAAGTAAATCATTTTCTTCTTTTAAAGAGGACAGCTGTATAGCCTGTTGCTCAGTAAAATGTTGTTTTTGTAGGTTTTGTAATGATTGGATTTTATTTTCTAGTTGTGTAAACTGGTGAATTTTCGCTTTTGCAAGAGTAGAAGAGAAAGATATACAGAATCTTCGTATAGCACACTTAGTCGTTTCCCACAGTATTTGAGGTAAACATCAGAGGGCATATTAATTTCAAGAAATTCCTTTATATATTCTTTTAGAGAGTTAATGAAAGTCTGACTGCTTAATAATAACATGTTAAAGCGCCATCTAGGGGATTTGGCTTTAATATCGGAAAGAGGAATATTGCACAACACAGCAGAATGATCAGATAAAAAAATTGGTAATATAGAGATGGAGGAATTAGACGAAATTAAAGATGGGCTGAGAAATATGTAGTCTATCCTAGAGAAAGTCTTATGTCTATTAGAAAAAAAAGTGAAGTCCTTAGATGTAGTATTCTGAATTCTCCAAAGATCGATTAAGTTGAGCTCAGTGATCAATTTATTCAGTAATTTAGAAGATGGATTGGCTGTTGTATCAGATTGAGATTTATCCAAAGCAGCATTTACGACAGCATTAAAATCACCACCCCCCACTAATGGACAATCAGTCTACTCAAGTAATGTACTGGAAATATTTGTAAAGAATGCACTGTCTGTCTCGTTCAGACCGTAAATAGAGACCAATGGTAACCTATTATTATGTATTTTGCAACGGATAAAAACAAATCTACCCTCCTCATCACTTCCGGTATGTTCAATTGTTAAATGTAACTTCCTGTTAACAAGGATAAGCACCCCCTTAGTTTTATTAAGAGCGCAGGAGAAGGCTGCCAATTTATAAAACTTATTCTGGAAACGTGCCACGTCAGATTGTTTTAAATGTGTCTCTTGTATCAGTGCACAGGAAGTCGATTTACAGTGTAAATATTCTAGTACACGGGTTCGTTTAACAGCAGAATTTAGGCCATTCACATTCAATGATAAAATATTTAGAATATGCATTCAACGTTCATAATCCCAAAACCGTATTTTGTAAATGAAAAAAAGCAAAAGCACTCCCATTCTGTAAGCAATATGTAAAATATGTAAATTCTAGATACCAAACCACCTAGATGAATAATCCTTTTAGAAATAAGATAAAATAAATAAAAGTATGAATGTCTGTTGTAAAAAATAAAAGCAACACAGAAACAGGAACAACAAACAACTATAAACAAGAAACAAATCAGACCGCACATTGCCAAGAACGGAGGTCTGATTGAGCAACAGAAAATGGTGATGATACGTGACCGGTCCACTTCAACGCAAGACATGTCCCCAAAAGGCCCACAAAATGATTGTCATCAAACCTACTCTCCATTGGACCCCTCCAAAAAAAGGTTGTTAGTCTTACCAGTAAATAGGATAAATAGGAACAATATCCCAGGAGGAGAGGGGAAAAAAAAAAAAGATTTAACAAGTGTCCATGTCCACCTTGTTATGATCCTCTCCTGGGCAGCTGGAATCGCCACCATCCCGGTCATTAAGTTCTTCTCGCTGGGCCGAAGAGATGGAGATGGTGGCCGCTGTTTTCCCGTTGCTTTGTAGAACTGCAGCGTATGTTATCTTCTCTGACAGTGAGCTGATAAAATCCTCCGCTTTCTGAGGAGAGTCAAACATCATCTGCTCACCTTTGTGCCGTAGTTTAATTGCCGCCGGATAGATGAGGAAAGGCCGTAGACCCAGTGCCGTCATCTTCTTAAGGACTGGGTTGAAGCTCTTTCTCTTGGTAGTTGTGGTTGGACTGAAGTCAGGAAAAAATAGCAGCGTGACATTATCCTGCGTGTATTTCACCGGGTATGCTTGCCGTGCACCCTTTAGGATCGCCGACCTGTCTTGCCATCTTAGCACACGAAAGATGAGAGTACGCGGCCGCTCGGAGTTACTTTTTCTTCCGTCATAGACGCGATGAGCGCCATCAGTCTCGATGTCGCGGCCTTTCAATGCTGGAATCCACTTGGAAAGATTAGCTCTGAGAAAGCCGGCTGCATCGGAGCCCTCTGCCCCCTCCGGCAACCCCACCAGTCGTACGTTATTTCTCCTATTCCTGTCTTCAATGTCCGTCATTTTATCAGTAAGTTGTTCTAGCTGCTTTCTCAAGTTCGTGACTGTCCTCCTATCCTCACGTGCAGCTGCCTGAACGGAATCTACCCGGTCGCGTGTCTGCTTCGCCGCGCTAGCTAGCTTTTCAGGTTCTGCTCTTAGCTCTTTAACAGAATTGTTGGTCGCTTGTATGTCCGTAGGTCACGCAACGCTGGGGTCAGTACAGAGTCTACCGCATCTCTTACTGTTGAGGCCACAACCGAATCCAAAGTACTTTGCTGCTCTTTAAGTGCTAGCTTGATACCGTTAGCGATAGCACCGTCGAGATCCTCTCTGGAGATGGTGGAATCTTTGAATTTTTTCTTTATTGGCGATTGCTCAATCTCTCTTTTCCGATTGTCTTTGACTGTTGAAGTATTCATGATGGGTTAAATAGAGAATGGTTCGAAATTTACTGACAGGATTATATAATATTTGACAACGTGAGCAGAGCGAGGGACTATGCGTGCGGAGGGTCACGTGATCCTATCGCATTTTTAGCATATTATTGTAACTTTTGACCAGTAGGTGGCGCTGTAACGAAATTTGTTGCATAGCCTCAGGTCAGACAACGAAATCTTCATTCAGGATTCCAAAACACCTTTCAGTAACATTCCGTGTTTTGGCATGGGCTGTGTTGTACCAAGTTTGAGGCACACTGACAGGGTTCAAGAAGGGTGTGAGAAGCCAGGGTTTTAGTGGATAACCAGAGTCACCCAAAAGCACACCCTACATTTCTCTTCTCTGAAATGTATCATGAATTTGGGAATTCACCAAAATTCTTGAGTCATGGGTTGATCCTGGCCAGCGAGCAACACAGTTGATAGTTTAATATTATGGTTATCTTTCCTATTAACGAACGATGGCTCATGGATTGAAGTTGCTTGAATCCTAGTGTGTGTTCCACTGATGGCTCCTACTACATTTGGAAATCCAGCAATGTTGAAAAAATCCATCTTCACTTTATTCAAGTTAGAGATGTCAGTTGGATACAGTGGAAGTCTGTCTGACAGCACAGTAGAAACTCGATGAATAATTCTTGATGCTGTAGACATGTGTACCCCAATTAAGTCTCCAGGAACATTTATAAAATATCCTGTGGTAAAGA
>CM040457.1:9764760-9782497 GCA_022758105.1 Pangasianodon gigas | reverse complement strand
TGAGTAGGTTTGCCACACTGAAATGAAAAGGAGAATGTCATTATGTGATAAAGGGGTAAATGCTGAGTGGGACAGTAAGTCACTGCCACTTTAATCTGTTTTGTAGTGAAGTGATATCGAGCTCAGCAACACATCAGGAAAGAAAACTTTCTCATCGAGCAAGCCTTATTTCTACATCTATGAGGTCTGAATGTTTCTAGTTTTCCCTTTCTTTCCATATGATATATTTATATATTTATTTTTCACTTTGTCCGCGGTTGCCATGGTGATTAAAACCGTTGTGCAGCGTGAAACGTCAGAGCCGTTTTTTTTTTAATTTTATTAAAACACAAAGCATAAAGAAGTCAGTTGCATTGTTTAACAGTTCAGAGAACGTGAAATAAAATAAAGAACAAAAGGAACAATAACTAATAGAAAAGAACATAGATCAGTGTTACAGAAGGTAATATATGAGGAGCTCCTCTTGTCTTGTGAATGTAAAACTTTGCTAAAGTAATTAAAAGATTAATGATGTACTTTTGTTTTTCAGAAAAAAAAGTGTTTTCTAAAATATCATACGGTTTTAAATTTAAGGCTTTGTTACATTTTGTTGTCATGTCCATTTTAAAATCAGTCCAAAATGAGGTAGAGAAAGGGCAATAAAAGAATAAATGTTCAGTATCTTCAACTGATGAGTTGCAAAAGGTGCATGTGTCTACTAATGGCTGCATTTACTGGATATCGATGAATAATTTAGTAAATTATTTCCTTTAATTTATTAGAGATAACTATTTAAAAGGTAATGTCCAGATGCTGTGCCATGATAAATGGTGAGGTTTAAGCCATCTTGATTTACATGGAGGATCCGACAATAAGGGAGTTTCTTATAAAATTATTATTAAAACGTTTATCAAAAATGGAAAGACCATTTACTAAAAGTTGGGGACTTTGTAAGGTTGAATCATTAATATGTACACCTGAATATTTGCTTAAAGTTAGTATGCCACTTTGGTCACTGGAGGACTAGTGGTTAGGCCACAGTGTTCTCACTGCTGTGGCCCGGGTTCGATTCCCGGCCAGGGACCTAACCCCAGCCACTGGGGTTGCATGCAGCAGTGCGCTGTCAGTACTGGCCCCAAGCCCAGATAAAATTGGGGAGGGTTGCATCAGGAAGGGTATCCAACATAAAAAAAAAATAAATAAATAAAAAAATTAAAAAAAAAAACCTGTGCCAACTCAAATACGCGGACCAATGATCTGTGGTGGTGAGCAGCTGAAAGAGGAACAATATCATTTTTTGGGACATTAAGTGAAGAAAAAAGGTATGCTGCTCTCAAGAGACCTTCTGCTTTACTTAACAGAACTCTCACTTGTATAGACAGATCTCTAATTAACCATGAGTTATATTTAGGGGGCCAAGCACCCAAGGTGCGTAGGCACCCTATTGTTATTCTACCTTCTTCTTCTTCTTTTTCTTCTTCTTCTTCTTCTGGCTAAGGTGTCTATGGCAGCCCAGAAAACCATCTGGTAAAAAGTTTTGAATTTGGCACACTGATTGGGCAAGGACTAAGGAATATTCTGACCAAATTTGGGCCAAGTGCTGCCAACGCTCTAGCGCCACCATCTGGTCAAATTTTGGCCTAATTTGGAAGTATGTTTATGGTCATAAGTTTTGAACCGTGTGTCCAAAATTTAAAAGCCAGGCATCGCTGGATTCCCTGGGTCAAGATGAGTTTAATGCATCTTATGACTTTAATTTCCACCTAAACAGTCAAACACTGTTTTTTCTTTACTTCTCCTACAAATTTTGTCCAATCATCACCAGGGGCTGGTTGCATAAATCTGTTTTAGACTAGTATAGTCATCTAAATTTTTCTGTAAGACTGGTCTTTACTTTTTAAGTCAGTTGCATAAAAATCTTAGATTGGTCTAATTTAAGACTAAAAAGTAAGATTACCCCTTGGCTAACTTTTCTTTATATTCTTTGTTGACATGGAAACTATTTAACTGTCTGCTGCACTAGATTCACAAAACTGGCCCGTTAACTTTGACTTCTACTATAGCAAACTTTAATCTTTGGTTTTATTAGCGAGCAATAAGAAGAGAAAGGGTTTTCAAAGACCGTTCAAACTCACTGTAAGTCCTTTCTGAAAAAGAGCTGCTGGAGAAACTAAAACTTCCACTGTATCTGACTGACATCTCTACCTTGAATAAGGCGAAGATGGAACATTGCTGGATTTCCAAATGTAGTAGCAGCCATCGACGGAGCACACATTAGGATTTAAGTACCTTCAATCCATGAGACGTTGGCTGTTAATAGAAAAGGCCACCACAGTATTAGTGTGCAGGCAATTTGTGATGCCAAACTCAGAGTGCTCAACTGTGTCTCTCGCTGGCCAGGATCAACCCATGACTCAAGAATTCTGGTGATTTCCCAAATTCATGATGCATTTGAGAGAGGAGAAATGCAGGGTTTGCTTTTGGGTGACTTTGGTTATCTACTGAAACCCTGGCTTCTCACACCCTTCTTGAACCCAGTCAGTGTGCCTCAAACTCGGTACAACACAGCCCATGCCAAAACATGGAATGTTATTGAAAGGTGTTTTGGAGTCCTGAAATGAAGATTTAATTGTCTGCATGGAGAGCTCAAAATGAAACCAGACAGGGTCTGCAACATAATCTATGCATGTGTTGTTTTAAACAACATAGCAAGGTAATAAATACAATTTAACTTTCAGCTTTTAGCTACATTTTCCCCAATTATTTTATTTTAAATGATGAGTTAAAGATCATTTTCCTTGAGAAAATGAGAAAACTGAAAGACTGAGAAAACTGAAAGAATTACTATTTTGAAATGGACTTGACATATAATTTATTCATCAAACCAATATTTACAAAAATGTGATGCAGAGGATCATTAAAAACAACTGAAATACTATATAATTCTTCAAATCACTTAAATACAACTAAATTAATTTAGATTCTGTGTAGACTTATGGCAAAGATTGCTTTAATTTAACTACATAAGAAAAGTCAACAGGAAAATCTCAAATTGTTAAATACAATTAATTAATTCTTGGACAATGGTTAATGAGATCTACAGTTCATGTCCAAGGTTCTGTAGCTCCAATTTCAGCTTAATTTTCTCTAATTCTAGTTTTTGTATTTATAATTTTCCCATTTGTTCATCTAGACCTTTCTCTCCTAAAGTCAGAGAATTCCACTACTGTCCATGGTCAAAACATACACATCATGAGTGAAACTACAAATCACTCTTGAATCCCTTTGCCTAAAGTTATGGATCTGCTTTATTGTGATTGCTTAGGCAACAGTTGTAGTGTGTCTGGGAATGTGCGACTCATCGAGACTTGGTGCTTGACCCCCAAAAATGTTGCTTGCAGCTTTAATTATTTTTTATACTTTCAACAATGGGTTTAAAATTTAAGTCAACCATTGCATCAGTATTTTTAGACATCCTGACTCCCAAATAAGTTATTGTGTTTTTCACAGGGATATTATACATACAGTAGAAAGGTTGTTGTTTTTTAATTGGAGGATCTCACATTTAGACAAATTTAGACTCAACCCTGAGAATTTTGAGAAGCCATTAATAATATCCAAAGCAAAAGGTGATCAGTACTCTCCCCAAGAAAGATTTTAGTATCATCAGCAAGTTGCGATATTTTAACTTGTTTTTCATGAATTTCGATACCTTTGAGGGAGTTTTGGTTTATCATACTGCTTAAGACTTGAGCTACAACTAAAAAAAGGGAATGCAGATATTGGACAGCCTTGTCAGATACCTCGATTTATTTCAAATCTGGCAGATGTTCCATTAGCAAATTTAATAGAGCTGTTACTACCATAATACATAGTTAACAATTTCGATGAAATAATGTCCAAAACCAAAAACTTTAAGGAGTCAAATATGAATTTATGGCTTAACGTGTCGAAGGCTTTCTTGAAGTCAAAAAAGAGTATTAAAGGATCCCCATTTAATAAATTACTATATTGTACTAAATCAATAACTAGTCGAATATTAGAGTATATGTAGCGCCCGTTCATGAAGCCACATTGAGGTTCATCAATTATTTCATCAAGGCAGATTTCATGTGGTTTGCAAAAACTGCTGCCATTACTTTGTAATCATTATTTTGTAATGAAATAGGTCACCAATTTTCTAATAATAAGATCTTTTTGAGGTTTAGGAATTAGGGTGATGACACTGTCTAACTGATGAAGGTAAGGATCCCTTGTTAATGGCCTCTTTATATACAGCTTTAAATATACTGTCATATACAGAAATTTTGATATACTGTCTATAAAAGCTTTAAAAAAATTCTGATGTAATGCCATCATTTCCAGGGGATTATTATTTTTTTTTTGTTAGTGCTTTTATATACAACTCAATTTATTTAGTTATAAACTTAATTTATAATTTTGATTTAGAGAAAGGTTTTGGTAACATTTTATTTTACTTTCTAAAGATAGCATTTTTGCAATTTTTATTGTTTTAAAAACAGTAACGTTGTCTTGATCCTCTCCAAAAGAATAGATATTTGTGTAATATTTAGAAATAAATTTAGTAATCGTGTTTAGGTCTTAAGTAACAATGTCATTAATTTTCAAATTTCTAATAAAGTTCCTTTCTGCATTCCTTTTCTCAAGACTAAGAAAAATATTTGCTGTTCCTTTCACCTTCTTCCATCCATTTCCTTCTAGACCTCAGAAATGGACCTCTGGCTTTTTCTTGATAAATGTTGTCTAATTTTCTCTGTAAATTTTCTAGAACATTAGTTTGAGATGGATGGGTAGGTGTCTGAGTTAATTTTGAGATCTCTCAGTACGTGATCTTCAGTACTGAGTACGTCTTCAGTACGTGATCTTTTTTCATAGCCAATTTTTTCCCCATATTGAATGCAAAATTTTCTTATTCCAAATTTCAGTTGTTCCCACACTTTGCCATATTCTTTCCTAATATTTGCCTGAGTCCAATATTCATTTATTGATGACTTAATTTGTTTCACATAATCTTGATGGTTTAAAAATGAATTATTTAATTTCCAATAGCCTAGATTTCTAGAATTACATTGGATATCTTCTAATTCTAATTAATTTTTAGTTTTAAATTTTATGATCAGTGAGCAGCTGGGGAAATTTCAGTTTGCAAAACCTTGTGTTCTAAATCTGAAGAAATTAACCAGAACGCAATTCTTGATTGCTGGGTCATTTTCTTATTGCTCCATGTGAATTGTCTAACAAGGGGGTTTCTAAGTCTCCATATGTCTATATGTTCTATAAGTTAAAAAATTTGGTAGATTGCTATTTTGATTAAAGATTTTTGGGGGGAATCTATCTAGCACATTATCATGGACCACATTAGAATCTCCACCATTAATCAACTTTGTCATGGGGAGTTTAGCTGAGAGAATGCGTATATTTATTTCGATGGCATCTAACATATTATGGTTCAAAGAAGAGGAGTTGTATCCATAAACATTACATACTATAAATATATTGTTACTAATTTCAGTAACTAAAATTACCCAGTGCCCTTTAACATCACATTTGTTATAAAGAATTTTCCCTCTAAACCTGCCTTTCAGAACGATCACACCAGCTGAACGATTATTTCCATGTGCTGACCAAATATCCTCACCCCACTGATTCTTCCAAAACAAAACATCATCTGCAGTTGAGTGAGATTCTTGTAAAAAATATATGTAAATATAAATATTATAAATAAATAAATAAATAAATAAAAACAATAAAATTTGCTTTCATCTCCTTGCAAAATAAAAATATTGCTTTTCTTTTTACAATGTCATGTATGCCTTTTACATTAAGTGAGATAAGAGATAAGTCAGTTTGAGATAGCAATAAGTGTAAAAAGAACAAGTGTATATATAGAGGGCTCGGCCTATCCTCAACTTCAGGTATAGGAACAAGACAAAATTAACATTAGAGCTCTTAAAACAGGTTCAAACTGACAACAATTAGGCTACAATAAGAATTCAGATATATAGGAACAAATGACTTACGTGACCCAAACTAGGTCAAGATGAAACGATGACATAAAATTGTGTGGCCGTGTAAAGGAATTGTAATTCAGTTAAACCATCCTGTTCAGCTTCTCCTCTGGCATTCTGCAGTAAGCTTAATTTCTATATTATCAATGAATACTTTAGATCCAATATAGTAGGCTTTCTTGTTATTTTCGCAAGGTTTCCTTACACGTGGTCATAGAAGCGAGCATCTTTCTTTCTCCTCCTTGGTTACATCTTTCGTGAAGCGAAGCTTGTATTGTTTCAGGAATTATTTTCTTTTGGCATTTTTCCAGATGGCATCACACGCAGAGCATAGCACGAGAAGGATAATGATGGCCCAAATCCTGCCAGGTTGAGATTTGCCAAGTGTATGAGCAATGTCAATGACTTCAAATCCTTCCTTGCAAAAATCAGGAACAACCACGTTGCAAATTTCAGTGACCCTCGTCGTCACATCTTCGTTTGGTTGCTCAGAAAGGCCATAGAGATGTAGACACCAGCATCTTTTATAACGCTCAGCATCATTCTTACAAGTTGACAAGGGACTTCTGCTGCTGTGCAAATTTCACAAGTGTAGCTTTTTCATCTTTTAGATCCTGAATCTCAGCGTAAAGGTAATTTAAGGATGTTTTGTGGTCCTCAATTGTATTGGAGTTGGTGATTATCATCTGATTGAGTGAGTCTGCTCTTTGATTTATTTTCAAAGTGAGGCCAGTGATGATATTATCCTGCAGCTCAGATAGGGATGGCTCTCCTCGGTTTTTCTTTGACAAGGGGCTGCACAATGGCGTGTCAGGAGAAGGAAGAAGAATTATTGGTAGGTCCTCTGAAGGAGCATCATCTAGAGGTAAGTTGGTAGGGGCAGCTGAGTAGAGTGGTCCGAGATCGATTTCTTTCGTTTGTCTTTGGCGCTCATAGTTGAATAGTTTGCTGTCTTGCTGGCAGTTATGACTAACCAGACTGCCAAGTTATTTATATACGTTTCGTGAGAGAATTTGAAATTTTACTATGACAATGCTTCACGGAATCACTTCACTTTTGTTTTGTACGGACTTAGATCATGACATGTTTCAAAGAGGATAGAAGCAAAACCCTACAGAGCATTTTCAACATACATCTGTTTTTGGCCGCCATCTTGTCTAGACCCCCTATCAGTGTCACCCGTGTTCCAGTGATTCATTTCCCCTCTTTCAATCTTCCCAAGAGTGAGCATCCCAACAAATTCAGTCCGAAGTGAGACTGTTTAATGCTCAGAGGTATAAAGAAAAACCAAACAGCTACAGCATATGACCTACAGGCTTCTGTAAGCACATGAAATGTTTATGTTCATGACAGCACAATCAGAAAAAGACTGAACAACTATGGCTTTAATGGAAGGATGGGTAGGGAAAAGCCCCTTCTCTCCAAAAAGAATATGGCAGCATGACTTTTTGCAAAACTGCATCTGAACAAACCAAACAAGTTTGTAAAACTGCATCTGAACAAACCACAAAAGGTGCATGTTTAACGAAAACCAAACAAAGCATAACACCACAAACACCTCATAGCAACTGTGAAGCATGGTGGTAGAGGGGTGATGATTTGGGCTTGTTATTTAGGACCTGATAAATAAAAACAGAGAATTGAAGGGGGGTGTACTTTCTTTTTCCCATGACTGTACATAGGTTTTAAGTAGCAGTCTAGAAACTCTGCAGGAATTTTCATTATTTTCTTTTTTACAAGGTCATGCTTTTGGAATTAATGAATAAATACTGATTATTTCACAAGAGACATAGTTCACAATAATTTTTAAATACTTTTATTTAAATATTACGTCTTATCAAGTCTAAAATTCATGTGACCTGGCTAAAATATGTGCTGAATCCAATTATAAACCCAAAGCATATGGCATATTAGGCATAACATTGCAGTAGTTTAAAACAGTCCTTGAAGAGAAGATTTCTCCTTGGTTTTGTCAAGTAGAGGCATAAAATAATCCTACAAAAACACAGATACATGACTGACATAATAGTACATTTAATTCCAGTGTAGTATTTTAGGGGAAAGCATGCTTTGCACTACAGTTAAACCATAGACAGCAATAAATTCTACATATTCAAATATTCACTATATTATGATATACTTAAAATTCTATTTGTGGATTCCCCTTCCAATTGTTTTTGGCATTTTTTGACAAGTTGTAACTTCCCCGGACAATGCAGGTAGCTACTGGGCAAAAAAAAGTTTCATTACTGAAAAAAAAAGTTTATCAACAATTGAAAATCAAATTGTTGAAAATATAAAAAATGTTGAGCTAACAGAAAAAGGTAATCTGGAAACAGTTTTTTTTAATCAATTAACATTTACATTTACAGCCATCAGAAGACACTGCTATCCAAATAAATGATAAAATGTTACTTACCCTGTAGTGGTGTTTTTACTGTATTTACTGTGTTCTTACTAATAAGTAAGCAAGTAAATAAGTAAGCAAGCAAGGATCTGAGCGACTTTGACAAGGGCCAAATTGTGATGGCTAGATGACTGGCTCAGAGCATCTCCTAAGCAGGTCTTGTGGGATGTTCCAGGTATGCAGTAGTTAGTACCTAGCAAAAGTGGTCCAAGGAAGGGCAACCAGTGAACACGTAGCTGCAGACTGGTCAGAGTGCCCATGCTGACCCCTGTCAACTGCCAAAAGCACCTACAATGGGTACGTGAGCATAAGAACTGGACCATGGTGCAATAAAAGAAGGTGGCCTGGTCTGATGAATCACGTTTTCTTTTACATCATATGGATGGCCGGGTGCATGTGCATCACTTAATTTGGAAAGAGATGGCACCAGGATGCACTATGGAAAGAAGGCAAGCCAGCGGTGATGCTCTGGGAAGTGTTCTGCTTGGAAATCTTGGGTTCTGGCATTCATGTAGATGTTACTTTGAACTTTGACAAATTTTGATTATCACTTTGATTATCAGCATCATCCACATTAGTCTCATGGCCTGAGGTTTAAATGCGATCACAGTGTTTAAACACAAGCCTCTTCGTTATATCTTCAGTTGATCGATCTCACTACACTCACTTCGGTGGAGAAGTAAATACTGATTCAGTCTGTTTTGTTATGTTGTCCACAATTCTTGCTATTAACATCATTTTTGAAACATTTTAAAACTTAATGGGCTGTCATCTGTCTGCACAGTGTGTGTAAGTGTTTGAAGAAGCTATTCTACACAAACTGCATTGTAATCATTTTTGACCCGCCCATAATCCTTAACTCAGTTCACTATGAAGTGAACAAGGAAGTGACTAAAGTGAAAGTGAAAAGCAGTTAGCTCCCATCGAGCAGAAACTCGTCTTTTTATAATAAATACTGAACTTGTTTGTAACTGCAGGATATACACTCGCTGTGAAAGGAATACAAATTTAGACAATTCTCACTTCCTGAAAAGAAGCAAGGAAAATAAAGGTATGTACTTCAGTGAATGGTTTATAGTTCAGAGGTTTTGTCAGTGTGGGATTTATCAGGATTTATAAGGCCTCAGCATTGTGGGACTTTTTAATGGCAATTTAAAGAGTTTTGGCATATATAAATATCTGTAGCTTTGCTATACATCTGATATACAGCCGTTTTAGTCTTTTTTTTTTAAATATGCAATGCCGACTGTATAATATTCATTACTGGAATGTTTGCCGATATATTATACATACTACCCGTTTAGAAGTCTTGTAGCTTGTGGATAGAAGCTATTCATGAGTCTCGAGGATTTGGCTTGAATGCTACGCAGTCTTTTACCTGAGGGGAGCAAGGCAAACAGTGTGTGAGATGGATGAGTGGAGTCTGCCCAGATGCTTCGGACCTTCCTTGTACACCGTTCCATGTAGATGTTATTAATATTAGGGAGACTAATTCTTCACCACCCTCTGGAGTGTTTTAACCCTACCTGATAACTGTAATGCAGTGTTTTTGCTGTTATGTTGTTTTTGCTGTAAGAAATGAAATATTGCTTAGAGCAACACCTTAATATGCAGTCAATTTTGACAACATTTTTTCAGTTATACTCACCCTAACCCTGCCAATTCCCAAGTTAGTGAATGGAGAAGCGCCATACTTCCATTTTAAGTTACATATCCACAAATTATTTTCAGGAATAGTCTACTGTCGTTTTTCAGTTGACCTTAATATTTCCCCCAACATAATGATAAATGCGTTTTATAGGAGTTATTTTGCGATAAATAAAAGGGTGCGGTTGACGAGGTGATTGACGGCTTTGGCCTTTGACTTAGCCGATGCACTGTTTTAAGTTGCACTTTGGGTAATTCATTGTGGATGCGCACGTAGTGTTTGGGTGGGTGAAAGGTGGATCCACTGCCCATTCAGCCATATCTACTGCGCAGACTCTAGCATAGTATTCCTCTTATACCACAGCAATTTGCCAAAGATTATTTAACTATTCATAGTTATATTTTCAATGTTACAGAATATCCCCGAGACTCAGGTTTTCAGGACTGAGGAGTTTACGCTTTTTGGCTTCTCTGTAATATGACAAGCTACATTACTTTTTGTCTTACTAACTTGAGAGAGAGAGAAAACTTCACCATATCAATAAAAGCCTTTATGTGTCACATACATTGCAGCACACTGAAATTCTCTTTTTGCATTTCCCAGCCTGAGCCCCACTACAATCCAACAATATAATCAACGATTATGTACATTTCTTTGTTATATAACAATTCATTTTTAACCATTTAGGTTGGAGCGTGTGCAATACAAGTCCTTGTGAATGAGCTGTTACAGAAATGATAACATTAGAATGCGCACATTAATAAACCTATCGTTTATGCACAGTCATAAATATTCAGATCTGTGCTGCTATAGAAAATTAATCAACACCTTATCATTCAAGAATTCAACTGTGCAGTGGTATAAATATTGCAATCAGTACACAATCTGATGTGCTAAATTGTTCACCTACTGTAATTCGTTAAACATTATTTATCTTGGGAAACAGGCTGAAGCAATAATGATAAACTGTTTTTCAGGGATTATGTTTTTCTGTGTGACTCTCCTGATTCTTCACAGCTTTATGGAATCTCAATCAGGTATGAAAACACCTACATGTTTAGTGGAGTTATAAAAGATGTTTTTGGGAAAACTGATCTCTGGAGTGGTAAAGAGCATACAACTTATGAAAACTCACAATTTCTTTTATTTATATATATATGCGAGCAGCTTCAGTCGAAAGGCTTCACTTAAACTGTTGATCGGTGTAGAGCTATAATAATTATATGAGAGTTTTAATTATAATTATATTATATTATATTATATTATATTATAAATAAATATATGTGAGTATATAAATTATATGTGAGTAATTATTTCATTATTATGGTGTGAGTGGCTGCACTGAGAACAGCATGAAAAAGAGACGTCTTGTGCTGCATGGCTAAAAATCTTCTACAAGAACTGCAGGTAGTCCTGCATGGTAAATTGCCAGTCGTCATACCTCCAAGAATATGTTATTCTTCTCAGATTTTGTGCTGGTACCAAAAGAAAATGTTAATCATTTTTTTAAATGAATAAAAGGATGAACCTAGTGCCACCATTCTGCAAACCTGTGCACAAAAGGGATGTGAGGAATTGCGCAATCAATCCACAATTCCGCAGAAACTGTTCTTTGCAGGGCCTTGCACACACATTTTGGGGGAAGGTGCTCAAGGGCACCCCTCTCATAATTATTTATAAAAAATAAAGTTACATACTACAGAGCATCTTTTAATTGCTTACGTATTTATTTATTTATTTTAATACCCATACACTCATGCAGATGTGTAATACTCAACAGATTTCTAGAAAATTACCAATTAGCATTCACTATTTCTACATATACGCTATCACAGATTGTTTAATGCAGCTCAGAGGATTGCATGAATGCATTTACACTGCAATTACAATTGCAAAATAATCATTTAATTTTAAACTTATAAGATTAATTTATGACATTAATGTTTTCAATATAAAATTCTGAATATAGAAATATGAAATGTTGGAAAAAATGAAATGATACTTTTATATATGAAACTAATTAAGTCACTAAGTCTTATTGAGTCATTGAATCATTCATTCAACCGATTCGTTCAAACGAATTCATTCATGAACGAATAAAGTGACTGTCTTCAGGAATGGGTCACTGAATCACTGACTCACCCGATTCGTTCAAAAACTCTCAAGAATCATTCAAGACTGAAACGCCACTCTGTGTTGCTGGGAGATGCAACTGCTCTGCTTTGTTTGGAACTATTTTCATTGGCGAAGTAGAGCAAAAACAGTCAAAATTGACAATACTGTGTCGAAAAATTGTCACTTAATATTAAGTTATTGTTTATTGAACTGTTCTATAAAATGAGTATCACATTTGCAGTCGGGAAGACAGCACTTTGCTCGTGTGATATTGCTTATTTATATTATGTTATAAATACAAAAAAACAAGATCGCATACAAGGGCAATTCATATCTTGAATTTTGGGGGCATTTTAAGTAATTCTGGTGGCATTTCCGACCCTGCACCACGCTATTTTACGTCAACGCCAGAATAGCTTGCTTGTTGTTAAGCTTAATGGAGGGCTATTGCCTAAGTTAGGCTAGCTGTATTGAGATGTTTTATTAGTGGTTTAATTTCACAGCAGTGACACACAATGCCGAAGCTTAGGGCAAACACTGTGGTTACCTGGCTGTCACCAGTGAAGGCAGGTGAGGGAGACGCGGCTGCTGCTCCACAGGGCGCTCGATTTGCATGTGTTAACTGTGGAGGCTGTGACGAGGGAAGTCTAAGAGGGAGGGGCAGCAGCTCGTGCGGTCTCGCAGAATTAGAGCTTAAATGCAGTTGTCAGGTACACACTTAACTGAGAATTGATGCCATGGGCCAGATTTAAATAAAAACTAAAATATAAAATTACAAAAAGAAAAAAAATGTCTTGCAAAAAGGGCACTTATCTAGTCAGAGGCCAAAAGGGCAGGTGCTTGAGCACCACCTGAGGTCTATCTGTGCATGTGCCTGAAAATTAGCCAGTGAGTGTCAATCCTGTGAGTGGAAACAAAATTAGCCAGTGAGTGTCAATCCTGTGAGTGGAAACACCTTGTTAATGAGAGGTTAAAGGACAATTTACAGACTGGTTCAAGTAAACAAGAAGGCTACGGTAACTCAAATAACTACTCTTTACAACAGTTGTGAGCAGAAAAGCATCTCTGAATGCCCAGTTTTACCCAGTTACAGAATTCCTAATAATTTGGTCAGTTCATAAAAAAGTTACATTACTTTTAACGACAGTAAAACAAATGTTGTGAAAGTCATACCTTTGTTCCTTTTGTGCACATTACTAATGGGAACTACTTTTATATACCTTTAATTCTCAGCTTCTCTCTTTTATCTAACCCGTAACAAGAGAAAGGGTTTCAGTCTCACTACTGGATGGACATATTAAAAGTGATTTTCTAAGTATCACATATGTGTAGCTACAATACTAATTCAAATCATGGCATTTATTTAGTGCAAGATCTAATACAGGATTTTTTTTACTGCAGTCATGGAGACCCCACTGCCTTGTACAGACTCCAGATTTCATAACTTCCAACACACCTCCTCCAACAAAACAGATAATTATTATTCCCTTCATAAGCTGCATCAGGTGTGTTGGCAGTAAAGGAAACTCTGAAAACTGTGCAGGACAGTGTTAGACAGTAGAGACTTGGGTACAGTAGCCAAGCCCTTAAGCCTCAGTTGTCATCTAATACTTAATAAAACCCTAAAGAATATTATATGAGTCTAAGTAAGAAAGAAGTGATATCAGAGCCCACAGCTGTAAGTAAATTCAGAGAAAATTCATCCATTGTACATAATGTTCACACATCACTAATAAATAGATTGGAGTATGTATGCTCTACTGCCCCTCTATGTACTCACCCCCACTGTTTCCCATTACTCCTCCCTGCATAATTCTTATTCCTATTGCACTTTATTTATGTCCTGTCAGCACTGTGTATGGGGGTATGTTACTGTACTGCACATATTCATATGGCTGTAATGAATTCTCCTGGAGCCAAGGTGCAAAATAAACATTAGTCATTACAGCCATATGAATATGTGCAGTACACAGTGAGATGAAATCTATTTTACTTGAAATGCAGTAGTAATAATGGCAAAATGTGGGCTTAGTAATGTGTTACTGTACCATGACATCCCTCATTGTCTGGTGGAAATGCTATACATTCCAACAGCTCAAAATCATTCCAATTGGTTAGCCATTTTTTTGTATTATTGTTTATTCATTTAATATCAGGAACTTGGTCTGGGCAATACGACATTGATATTGTGATATTTAAATTATGACACATTCAAGTATTATACGTACCAGGTGCTTTTACTCATTCATTCTTACAAACTATAACAAGTAATATTTATTTAAGTATATTTATAACCACCGCCTTCTTCTACAAGCAGAATTGAACATTTATATAACGGATCAGGCAGCTGAGTTATTACTCGGATCAAATTAGTGTTGGCTTATCAGCTGGGACAATCTGCTTCATGTCAACAAATTTCTCAGATTCGAACAACTACTAGAACTACAATTGATCCTGTTAAAATTAATTATGAATTTAAGCAATATTATAGTTCTTTGAACACATCTGAATCAGGTGCTGATATTAAGGACTTTGATCATTTTTTGATCAAGAAATTGAACTGCCCCTAGCTGCCAGATCTATGCAGACTGCAAGAGTACTAGTCCAGATGGTTATCCGATTAAATTTACAATTATATCCGATTAAATTTTATAATTTTTTTCTGATAAATTAGCTTCTCTTTTATTGAGCATGTTCAGTGAATCATTTGAATCAGGTAGTCGTCCCTCAACCCTTAATCAGGTCCTAATTTGTCTTAACTTTAAAAAGACAAGGATCCTCTCGAATGTTCATCATATCGCCTAATTAGCTTATTGAATGTGGCCTTTAAACTTCTATCTAAATTGCTTGAAACAGTACTACCAACAATAATTTCTCCTGATCAAACAGGCTTCATTAAAAACAGACACTGTTTTTTTTTTTTTTTACATTTATTTAAGACGCTTTTTCAAATGCAGTCTACAGTCCCTGTAGATATAATTCACTGGATGCTTTAATATCTATAGATCAGGGGTGGTGAACCCGTGGCTCGCGAGCCGCTTGCGGCTCTTTCACTGCTCTTGTGCGGCTCTTCAATCCACATGTTCTGTGTTTACAATCGCAATTTATTTTTAAAATGTCAAAACTTAATTTTGCAATAAAGGGGTATGTATTTAAATGCATTTGCCGATTCTAATTTGGATTTTTAATATGTATCATTATTATTATTATTTTATTTTATTATTTTTTTACACAACCTCTCGCGCAATTTAACATACGTTAGCCAATTGACTAACACGATTGACGTGAAGTTCGTTAGTATCAATCGTCATGGCAGAGTCAGGGAAGCGTACAGCTAAGCGCAAATACGAAGATGAGCACAGAACATTTTTATCTGAATGGGAGGATTTATATTTTTTTGTTGAAAGAAATGGAAAGCCATTCTGCTTGATATGCCAGACTTCGTTGTCACATTTTAAGGCTTCAAATCTTGAGCGCCATTTCACCTCACTCCATCCTACCGTAGCCCGGGAATTTCCCAAAGGCAGTGAACTTCGCAAGCACAAGATAAAGACACTGAAATGTCAGTCAGAAAAGCAAACTCAGCTTTTCCGAAAATTTACCAAGCATTCAGAGACGGTCACATTAGCGTCATATAAGCTAGCATGGAACATTGCTCATGCAAAAAAGCCATACCTTGAAGGGGAAATAGTTAAAAAGTGCCTCAGTGATGCTGTTGCTATTCTTTGTCCCGAAAATGAAAATTTGAAACGTTCAGTAAAGGACCTTCAACTGTCACGGCACACTGTTGAACAGAGAATATCGGACATTGACAATTCAGTGAAAACACATGTATTATCAGATCTTCAGAAGTGCCGGTATTTCAGCATTGCGTTGGATGAGTCTTGCGATGTTCAAGACAAGCCACACTTGGCAATATTTGTACGGTTTGTGTCCGAAGACTGCACAATTAAGGAAGAGCTGCGTGCCGCTGAAAGACAGAACTAGTGGCATCGATCTGAAAGAGACACTGATGACTGTTGTTGAGAAAGCAAATCTGCAGTTATCAAAACTAACAGCAATAGTCACGGACGGATCGTTTTCCAGAATTTTGGACGTTTCACTGTATTATCCATCAAGAGCACTTGGTGTCTAAAAAGCTGAACTTAGACCACATCATGAAACCTGTGCTGGAAATTGTTAATTTTATACGCACACATGCTCTCAATCACAGACAGTTCAAAAATCTCATTGATGAACTTGATGAAGATCTTCCATCTAATACTGGTTGCAATGCAGTCGTCGTTCAAATTCCCCAGCTTGACTTGACATGGAGGCTATATCCTCTAGACCAGCATCTCAGTTCATTGGCGTATGTGTAAAGTATGTGTATATACACCGATCAGCCATAACATTAAAACCACACAGGCGAAGTGAATAACATTGATTATCTCGTTTTACAATGACTCCTGCGAAGGGGTGGGATATATTAGGCAGCCAGTGAACCGTCAGTTCTCAAAGGTGATGTGTTGGAAGAAGGAAAAATGGGCAAGCGTAAGGATCTGAGCGACTCTGACAAGGGCCAAATTGTGATGGCTAGACGACTGGGTCAGAGCATATCCAAAACAGCAGGTCTTGTGGGGTGTTCCCAGTATGCAGTGGTTAGGTACCAGCGTCAGGGTCATGGGCGCCCAAGGCTCATTGATAAGCCTGGGGAGTAAAGGCTAGCTCATCTGGTCCGATCCCACAGAACAGCTACTCTAGCACAAATTGCTGAAAAAGTTAATTCTGGCTATGATAGAAAGGTGTCAGAACCTACAGCGCATTGCAACTTGCTGCCTATGGGGCTACATAGCCGCAGACTGTTCAGAGTGCGCTGACCCCTGTCCACTGCTGAAAGCACCTACAGTGGGCACGTGAGCATCAGAACTGGACCATGGAGCAATGGAAGAAGGTGGCCTGGTCTGATGAATCACGTTTTTTTTTTTTACATCACGTGGATGGCTGGATGCTTGTGGGCAATGTTCTTCTGGGAAACCTTGGGTCCTGGCATTCCCTAATGGCAGTGGCCTCTTTCAGCAGGATAATGCGTCACTGCAAAAATTGTTCAGGAATGATTTGAGGAACATGACAAAGAGTTCAAGGTTTTAATGTTATGGCTGATCGGTGTATACAGTGTGTAGTATGTATGCATATATATATATATATATATATATATATATATATATATATATATATATATATATATATACTGTATATATGTGTGTGTGTGTGTGATTGGGATCAGGTGTGCATTATTAGAACTCTGGTGACTGTGATGGTGAAGTGTTGTGCTGTGGCAGCCATATTTGTTGGCCACAGTGTATTCTGGGAAGTCTGTTCAATATATATACAGTTGAGCTCAAAAGTTTACATACCCCTTTCAGAATCTGCAAAATGTTTATTATTTTACCAAAATAAGAGGGATCATACAAAATGCATGTTATTGTTTATTTAGTGCTGACCTGAATAAGATATTTCACATAAAAGATGTTTACATATAGTCCACAAGAGAAAATAATAGTTGAATTTATAAAAATG
>CM040457.1:9754637-9764660 GCA_022758105.1 Pangasianodon gigas | reverse complement strand
ATTACTCCTTGGTTAACTTTTCTTTATATTCTATGTTGCCATGGAAATTAACTGTCTGCTGCACTAGATTCACATAAGTGGCCTGGTGATTTTGACTTCTACTATAGCAAACTTTAATCTTGAAGTTTTATTAACGGGCAATAAGAAGAGAAAGGGTTTTCAAAGACCGTTCAAACCCACTGGAAGTCCTTTCTGAAAAAGAACTGCTGGAGAAACTAAGATTTCCAAGACATACAATATTGGAATTAGCAATTGACCTTGAGAAGCGTTTAAGGCCCGAGACTTCAAGAAATTTTAGCATCCCCCACTGCTACAAGTATGTCTAGCTCTACACTTCTTTACCACAGGATATTTTATAAATGTACCTGGAGACTTAATTGGGGGTACACAAGTCTACAGCATCAAGAATTATTCATTGAGTTTCTCATGTGCTGTCAGACAGACTTCCACTGTATCCAACTGACATCTCTACCTTGAATAAAGTGAAGCTGCATTTTTTCAACATTGCTGGATTTCCAAATGTAGTAGGAGCCATCAGTGGAACACACATTAGGATTCAAGCAACTTCAATCCATGAGCCATTGTTTGTTAATAGAAAAGGCCACCACAGTATTAATATGCAGGCAATCTGTGATGCCAAACTCAGAGTGCTCAACTGTGTCGCTCGCTGGCCAAGATCAACCCATGACTCAAGAATTTTGGTGAATTCCCAAATTCATGATACATTTGAGGGAAGAGAAATGTAGGGTGTGCTTTTGGGTGACTCTGGTTATCCACTAAAACACTGGCTTCTCACACCCTTCTTGAACCCAGTCAGTGTGCCTCAACCTTGATACAACACAGCCCATGCCAAAACATGGAATGTTATTGAAAGGTGTTTTGGAATCCTGAACGAAGATTTCGTTGTCTGCATGGAGAGCTCAAAATGAAACTAGACAGGGTCTGCAACATAATCTGTGCATGCGTTGTTTTATACAACATAGAAAGGTAATAAATACAATTTAACTGTCAATTTTCAAGTTGTAGCTACATTTATCCAAATGAGTTTAATGTAAATGATATGAGTTAAAGATCATTTTCCTTTTAATAGAGATCTTGCACTCCCAGACCTGGAGGAAGACCAATTGCTTGAAGAACCAGCTTTGGAGATCACCGAGGCAGGAGATGAAGATGGATCTATGATAATATTCGACCAATGATTGTAGAAAACATTTTCTCTTTTTGACTGAGAAAACTGAAAGAATGACTATTCTGAAATGTACTTGACATATAATTTATTCACCAAACCAATATATACAAAAATGTGATTCTTCAAATCACTTAAATACAACTAAATTAATTTAGATTCTGTGTAGACTTATAGCAAACATTGCTTTAATTTAACTACATAACAGGTAAAGTCAACAGGAAAATCTCAGAAATGATTAAATACAATTAATTGATTAATTAATTCTTGGACAATGGTTAATGAGATCTGCAGTTCATGTGCAAGGTTCTGTAGCTCCAACTTCAGCTTAGTTTTCTCTAATTCTAGTTTTTGTATTTCTAATTTTAGTTTTGCCTCTTCCAATGTCAATACTTCATATTGTTTTTCCAGTATATGGTTCATGGTTATATTGCTTGAAGTGTCTTTCTGTGTCTCAGTGTCCGAGCCACTTCCCACAGGTCCCACTTGGGTGCTGTCGTCCAAATCATCTTCTTTAAAAAAAAGAAGTCAGCACCATTAAGGAATGATAGGAACACTTTTTTTGTTGTAAAAACACTTTGTTTGTTGCCACTACATGCTACATAACTAACTTGGTGAGTTATGACTTGTGGTTGTAAGATTGTAAGCATGAGCTTTACCTTCACTTTGTGCTGTTTGGTCCTGGCTTGTCACTGGCACATCTTCATCTTGAGTGACTAATGTTATCATGAGAGAGGAGAACTTTACCTAGCTATCTGCTAAAAGATAAGATGTGGTACTCAATCCAAAACAACAGAATAGTATTTAAAATGGAGGCAAAAAAAAAAAGAATCACTTTCTGAGCTACCGAACACTTAATGACAGAAACAACAGCAAAAACATTACTACTCACAAGACTGTCCAAGTGGAGCTGATGTGACGGCTATGTGAGGCAATGTATCTTCCATTGCTGTGGGTAACGTCCTGCTGGAAACTCCACTCTCCCTCCCTCCGGGGATTCCCCAAAACATCAGAGATTCGTTACCGTATATTTCACTGATCATTTCATTTGTACTTTTTAATTTAGGAGTTGGTCCTCCTCCGGTTGCTGGATTTTTTCGCTTGAATATCTCCTTCTTTACCTCTTACACCATGTTTTTAAAACGTTTCTGCACATCTTTGACGGTTTGTGTGACCGACGGATTGACACAATTAACTTTCTCCATTATTGTGGTCCACGCCTTGTGTTTTTTATTATTTGCGTTGTAATCATTAAATTTATTCTTTAAAATTGATTTGGCAGCATTGTATTCCTCTAATATACAAATGTTTTCAGCGAACGAAAACTGTGATGCAGGCCATTGTGTTTAGGTTCAGTGTCTTATTTTACCCACAAAGCAATGCAGATTAGACTGTCTTACTAAAGACAATCATGAGCTTGTTTTATGCAACAGTCTGTCCCTGGTGACTTTAGTTGATCAGACTAATTCTTAGACGCACTCTTAAGATAATGGCTATGTTTAAGCAGCCGGCCCCAGATTTGGCACCCATCATCTTCAGAGTAAGCCTCACAAACGTTATCAAAAGAATTTTGATTACTCCAAACAATTTGCCCGTAATGAGACAATGAATCTGATGGTGATGCTGCCAAACAGGAAATGAGCTGACCTGAGGCTATGCAACAAATTTCGTTACAGCGCCACCTACTGGTCAAAAGTTACAATAATATGCTAAAAATGCTTACTTCTAACTGCCATTTTTGCTACTCCTCCTCCAGATTTTGTCCAGTCTTCACCAAATTTGGCTCACATCATCTTGAGACCTGCCTGAACAAAAATTATCAAAGGAATTTTGATATTCAAAATTGGATCGTTGGACTGTTCTTTTTTAGTAATGATATAGGTCACCAATTTTCTAATAATAAGATATCTTTTTGAGGTTTAGGAATTAGGGTGATGACTCTGTCTAATTGAAGATAAGAATCCCTTGTTAATGGCCTTTTCATATACAGCTAGCAGAAATTTAGATATACTGTCTATAAAAGCTTTATAAAATTCTGATGTAATACCATCATTTCCAGGGGATTTTTAGTGCTTTTATACAAAACTCAGTTTAGTTATAAACTCAATTTATAATTTTCATTTAGAGAAAGATTTTGGTTACATTTTATTTTACTTTCTAAAGATAGCATTTTTGCATTTTTTATTGTTTTTATTTTTGCATTTTTTATTGAATAGCGTTATCTCAATCCTCTCCAAAAGAATAGATATTTTGTGCAATATTTAGAAATAAATTTAGTAATCATGTTTAGATCTTCAGTTACAATGTCATTAATTTTCAGTTTTCTAATCAAGCTCCTTTCTGCATTCCTTTTTTCAAGACTGAAAAAATATTTGCAGCTCCTTTCACCTTCTTCCATCCATTTTCTTCTAGACCTCACAAATGCACCTCTGGCTTTTTCTCGATAAATGTTGTCTAATTCTCTCTGTAAATTTTCTAGAAGATTAGTTTGAGATGGATGGGTAAGTGTTTGAGTTAATTTTGAGATCTCTCGAGTTATGTCTTCAGTACGTAATCTTTTTTTTCCCAAACTGAATGCTAAATTTTCTTATTTCAATTTTCAATCCAATATTGAGTCCAATATTAATTTATTAATCACTGGATTTGTTTCACCTAATCTTGATGGTTTAAAAGTGAATTATTTAATTTCCGGTAACCTAGATTTCCAGAATTAAATTTTTAGGGTTAAAATTTTATGATCAGTGAGGAGAGCTGGGGAAATTTCAGTTTGCAAAACCTTGTGTTCTAAATCTGAAGAAATTAGCCAGAAGTCAATTCTTGATTGCTGGGTCATTTTCTTATTGCTCCATGTGAATTGTCTAATAAGGGGGTTTCTAAGTCTCCATATGTCTATTAGGTCTAAGTTCTCGCAAAGATTTGGTAGATTGCTATTTTGATTAAAGATTTTTGGGGGAATCTACCTAGCACATTATCATGGACCACATTAAAATCTCCACCAGTAATCAACTTTGTAAATTTCAGTAACCCTTGTCTTCACATCTTCGTTTGGTTGCTCAGAAAGGCCATAGTGATGTAGACACCAGCGTCTTTTATAACGCTCAGCATCGGAGATTTGTTCTTCCAAGTTGACAAGAGACTTATGCTGCTGTGAAACTTTCATAACAAGTATAGCTTTTTCATCTTTTAGATCCTGAATCTCAGCGTAAAGGTATTTTAATGATGTTTTACGTCCTCAGTTGTATAGGAGTTGGTGATTTTCTGCTCAAGTGAGTCTGCTCTTTGATTTATTTTCAAAGAGAGGGCAGTGATGATATTGTCCTGCAACTGAGATAGGGATGGCTCTCCTTGATTTGTCTTTGGCAAGGGGCTACTCAATGGTGTGTCAGGAGAAGGAAGAAGAATTGTTGGTAGGTCCTATGAAGGAGAATCAGCTGGAGGTAAGTTGGTAGCGGCAGCTGAGTAGATGTGGTCTGAGATTGATTTCTTTCGTTTGTCTTTGGCACTCATAGTTGAATAGTTTGCTGTCTTGCTGGCAGTTACGACTAACCAGACTGCCAAGTTATTTATATACCTATTGTGAGAGAAATTGAAAGTTTACTATGACAATGCTTCACGGAATCACTTCACTTTTGTTTTGTAGAGACTTAGATCATGACATGTTGTTTCAAAGAGAATAGAAGCAAAACCCTACTGAGCGTTTTCAACGTATGTCTGTTTTAGTCACCATCTTATCTCGACCCCCCCATCAAAGCTGGTGTTCCAGTGATTCAGTTCCCCTGTTTCAATCTTCCCAAGACTGAGCATCCCAGCAAATTCAGTCCAAAGTCAGACTGTTTAATGCTCAGAGGTATAAAGAAAAACTAAAGAGCTACAGCATGTGACCTACAGACCTCTGTAAGCACATTAAATGTTTATGTTCATGACAGCACAGAAAAAGACTGAACAAGTATGGCTTTCATGGAAGGGTGGGTAGGGAAAAGCCCCTTCTCTCCAAAATGAATATGGCAGCATGACTTAGGTTTGCAAAATTGAATCTGAACAAACCACAAAAGTTCTGGAACAATATCCTTTGGACTGATGAGACCAAGGTGGAGATGTTTGGTCACCATGCACAATGTTTGGCGAAATACAAACACAGCATATGACCACAAGCACCTCATACCAATTGTCAAGCATGGTGATAGAGGGGTGATGATTTGGGCTTGTTTTGCAGCCACAGGACCTGGGAAACATGCAGTCATTGAGACAACAGTGAACTCCACTTTATATCAGAATATTCTTGAAACACATGTGAGGCCATCTGTCCAGCAGCTTCAGCTGAAATTGGGTCATGCAACAGGACAATGATCCCAAGCACACTAGAAAATCTACATCTGAATGGCTAAAGTGGAAAAAAAAAATCAAGGTCTAGACTTCAACCCCATTGAGATCAATGGACTGATGCAATGTTATAAAGAAGAGTGCGCCAAAATTTCTGTGAGATGTGAGATAAACTCCTACAAAAAAACATTCACTTCAAGTCATTGTTGCTAAGGTCATGTTACTGATTTATAGGGTATACTTATTTTTTCCCACCTGGTTTCTGAAAGTTGGATTACTTTTGGGGGGAAAATGACTACATATTGAAATCTATTGTGTTTTTTATTGTCACCTGAGGTTTTTTTGTTTGGACCACACAATTTTATTTAGGCCCTGATAAATAAAAACAGACTTGAAGGAGGGTGTACTTTCTTTTCCCCATGACTCTATGTAGGTTATAAGTAGCTCTCTGGAGACTCTGAAGGCATTTTTTTAGTAGCTCTCTGGAGACTCTGAAGGTCATGCTTTTAGAATTAATGTATAAATACTGATTATTTCATAAGAAACATAGTTCACAATAATTTTAAAATACTTTTATTTAAATATTACATCTTATAAAGTTTTAATGTCATGTGACCTGTCTAAAATATGTGCTGAATTATAAACCCAAAGCATATGGCATATTAACATCTAGGTATTACATTGCAATAGTTTAAAACAATCCTATAAACTTTTTCCTTGGTTTTATCAAGTACAGGGATAAAATAAGCCTACAAAATCACAGATACATGACTGACATAATAGCACATTTCATTCCATTGAAGTATTTTAGAGGAAAGCATGCTTTGTGCTGTAGTTAAACCATGGGTGGCAATACATCCTACATATTCAAATATTCACTATATTACAATATATTTAAAATTTTATTTGAGGATTCCCCTTATTGAAAAGACGTTTATCAGCAATTGTAAGCAAAATCAAATTGTTGAAAATATAAAAATGTTGAGCTAACAGAAAAAGGTAATCTGGAAACTAATAAAATAAATGATAAAATGTTACTTACCTTGTAGTGGTGTTTTTACTGTGAGTTTTACCTAATAAGTAAGCAAGTAAGTAAGTAAGTAAGTAAGCAAGGTTCTGAGTGACTTTGACAAGGGCCAAATTGTGGGGGCTAGATGACTGGGTCAGAGCATCTCCAAAATGGCAGGTCTTGTGGGGAGTTCCCAGTATGCAGTGGTTAGTACCTACCAAAAGTGGTCCAAGGAAGGACAACCAATCAGCTGGCAACAGGGTCATGGGTGCCCATGGCTCATTGATGTATATGGGGAGTGAAGGCAAACCCTTCTGGTCTGATCCCACAGAAGAGCTACTGTAACAAAAATTGCTGGAAAAGTTAATGCTGGCTATGATGGAAAGGTGTCAGAAGACACAGTTCATCGCAGCTTGCTGTGTATGGGGCTGAGTAGCTGCAGAGTGGGCAGAATGCCCATGCTGACCCCCTGTGCACTGCTGAAAGCACCTACAATGGGTACGTGAGCATCAGAGCTGGACAATGCATCAATGGAAGAAGGCAGCCTGGTCTGATAAATCACATTTTCTTTTACACCATGTGGATGGCCAGGTGCGTGTGTGTCACTTAACTTGTTGCAGACCAAGTACACCCCTTCATGGCAACAGTATTCCCTAATGGCAGGAGCTTCTTTCGGCAGGATAATGCGCCCTGCCATACTGCAAAAATTGTTCAGGAATGGTTTGAGGAACATGACAAATAGTTCAAGGTGTTGACTTTGCCTCCAAATTCCCCAGATCTCAATCTGATCTCAATCTCTCAATCTGATCTCAATCTCTCAAAGCTTCTGTGGGATGTGCTGGACAAACAAGTCTGTTCCATGGAGGCCACAGCTCGCAACTTACAGGACTTAAAGGATCTGGTGCTAACGTCTTGGTGCCAGACAGCAAGGCACACTGTCAGAGGTCATGTGGAGTCCGTGCCTCGACGAGTCAGAGCTGTTTTAACGGCACAAGGGGGACCTACACAATATTAGTCAGGTGGTTTTAATGTTATGGCTGATCGGTGTATACATGTGCAAATAGGTAGTGCAAATACAGTGTTTGTGGTGCTGTAAGACTCGTTATAATGAGGTATAATTTGGAATATACTATCAGTATACTACCTAAATATACATTAATCTGGTATAATCTGACTTCTGGACTGTTTGTTCAAGGCCTAAAGTAGCACTGACAGCACGTTGTTGACCTCAGGCCACTTATGTTGCAGCACCTATTCACAGTAAACCTGTTCAAATGAGTATATTGGATTCCAGTATCACTATAAAAACAAGCCATTAAATCTCTCAATTAAATACCACAGCTGTGATTCGAGGTGGGGGGAGAATTTAAATGTGTAGCGGCCTGGACAAACCTTTTACGTGGTCAAATTGGACATTTTCTACTTTACATAGTTCTGAAAACTGCAAAACTTAAACATGCTTCTCTTTTCCACATATACTGTATCAGCAAGAGGTTATAGCGTTTCACAATCTGGTTACCCCCAAAATTGAAAATGGACGAAATGTAAAGATTTCATTCCAGGTCCACTGAAAGATGGCCTGCCTACCTCTATATTTATAACGTAATGTTTTTTCCATTTTCTGATTAAAAAGACATTACTGACAGATTTTTACAGAACTGTATGTTTACAGTAGTAAATGTTGATTATTACTTTAATTATCAGCATCATCCACATCAGTCTCCTGGCCTGAGGTAAAACCCAATCACAGTGTTTAAACACAAGCCTCATCATTATTTCTTCAGTTGACTGATCTCTCTGCACTCCCAGTGGAGAATTAAACACTGATTCAGTCTGTTTTGTTATGTTGTCCACAATTCTTGCTATTAGCATCATTTTTGAAACATTTTAAATCTTAGTGGGCTGTCATCTGTCTGCAGTGTGTGTAAGTGTTTGAAGAAACTATTCCACACAAACTGCACTGTAATCATTTTTGATCCGCCCATAATCCTTAACTCAGTTCACTAGAAGTGAACAAGGAAGTGACTAAAGTGAAAGTGAAAGCAGTTAGCTCCCATCGAGCAGAAACCCGTCTTTTTATAATAAATACTGAACTTATATGTAACTTCAGGATATACACTGACTGTGAAAGGAATATAAATGCAGACCATTCTCACTCCCTGAAAAGAGGCAAGTAAAATAAAGGTATGTACTTCAGTGAATGTTTTATAGTTCAGAGGTTTTGTCAGTGTGTGATTTATCAGGATAAACTACACACGTTAACAATGTCAGACAGAGACAGGGTCTCTAACACACTGCTGAAATATGATATACCAGCTGACTGTAACAGCGTTTCCTTATAAATGTGTCTTTAAGAAGCCAAAATGTGCCTCATGTGGAGTTGGGCAGCATTTATTTACCCAAAAGTCTACCAGGCCTCAGAAGCCTCAGCACTGGACTGCGGTTAAACCAGCCGCTCTTCCTGAAACAACGGTTAATCTAGCCGCTCGTGCAATTCAGACACTTAGCGGTAATAACACCGACAGCGGAAAGCGAGCGTTAATATAATGTGGATCTGTATAATATAGTGGATCTGTTCATATAATTGGGCCGAGGGGCTATTTTGATTCATTATAAAATGGACATTTCAAATTGGTAGTGATGATCAAACCCACTGAAATTAGTTCACAGTGACCTACTCTATGCTCACAATAATAATGAAATAATTTTACTGTAGAATTTTAAAGTATTTGCTTCTCAAAGTCAGTGGATCTGTCAGTATAACTGTGCCAGGAGGCACTTTTCAATCCAGTATAAAATGGACATTTCAAATTGGTATACGATCAAAGTTCAAGGTGAGCTCCTCTATGCTCAGAATAAAGATTATTTAATTCTACTGTAGAATTTTTAAGTAATTGCTCTTCAAACTCACAAGATCTGTCAATATAATTGAACCAGGAGGCTATTTTGAAGCATTAGAAAATGCACATTTCAAATTGGTAGACAATCAAACCCACTCAGATCAGTTCACAGTGACCTACCATATGCTCACAATAACGAATAATTAACTTTACTGTAGAATTTTTATGTAATTGCTCTTCAAACTCACTGGATCTGTCAATATAATTGAACCAGGAGGCTATTTTGATTCATTATAAAAGGGACATTTTAATCTGATCCGATTTCAGTGGGTTTGATCATCTACCAATTTGAAATGTCCCTTTTATAATGAATCAATTATATTGGCAGATCTTGTGAGTTTGAAGAGCAATTACTTAAAAAATCTACAGTAGAATTAAATAATCTTTATTGTGAGCATAGAGGAGCTCACAGGGAACTGATATCAGTGGGTTTCATCATCTACCAATTTGAAATGTGCATTTTATACTGGATTAAAAAGTGCCTCCTGGCAGAATTATATCAACAGATCCATTGATTTTGAGGAGAATTAATTCATGTTTATTGGGAGCATAGAGGAGCTCAATCTGATCCGATTTCAGTGGGTTTCATCATCTAGCAATTTGAAATA
>CM040457.1:9733464-9754537 GCA_022758105.1 Pangasianodon gigas | reverse complement strand
GCGTAAATATAAAAACGTTTATTCTGTATACTCATAAATACTGTGAACTGTTGTGAGATGGTTTTGTTATTTATTTCAATTTCATTTTGTATAAAAGTTAAGTTGCTCTGCTTTTGTTGGAGCTCGCGGACGCTCGCTTTCCGCTTTCGGCGCTATTACCGCTAAGTGCGTAAAAGCCGCGCCCCTAAAATTTATGTGAGGCTAGCTTAACCGTGCATTCAGGAAGAGCAGCTAGTTTAACCGCAGTCATTTTTCTGCAGTCCTCTTTGAGAGGCGGGCCAAGATGGCGCTCTGAACACATGTATGTTTATGAGCTCGGCAATCCCAAATGGTTATTATAGTACTTATAACGAAATTTAAGAGGAACTTTTAAGAAACTTCCCTTCTGAATGTCTTGAACTTTGTTAACAACAACAATGGGAGGATCTGAAAAGAGAAAAGGCGCAGGGAAGTCGGGGAAAGCAGTGTCGGATGCGCAGGCTAGCTCGGCTAGTAAAGTTGACGGTAATTTACGTGCAGTGGAATCTCGTGATAATCCTCCTTCAGGCATTGTATTGAAAGATAATCTGATGGAAATTATGGAAACGATTGAATTTGTCTGCAGCAAGGTTAAAAGTTTGAAAGAAAGAGTTAATTCTATTGATTCGCGCGTGAAGAAGGAAGAGGTTAACTCCGCTGAGAGAGAAAAACGTCTGTCTCATTTGGAAGCCTATAGATATATATATATATATACACTCGCAAATGGAATCTGAGAATACACGGAATTCCAGAGAGAAAGAGAGAGAGAAATAGAGAGAGAAAGAGAGTGCTCACCAGAACATCATCAACGTGTGCCAACGCCTTCTACCAGAATTGAAGGATAAATTCCCTGATGTAATCGATGTGGCACATCGGCTTGGCCATGGCAATCCAAATAATAAAAATAATAAAGGCCGTGGAATTATCTTTCAATTCACCTCGCGTTTTTAGCGTGATGCTATGTGGCGTGCCGCCAAGGATGCTGACTTTCTGATCGAGAACCGCCTGAATATTTTATTGTTGCTTTTTTTTTCTGAGCATTTGTTCTGTACGTTCTTAAAAAAATAATTTGTTTATCTCAGCCTCTCAATGATTTAAGTAATAAGAATTATTTCAGTTTGAACTTTTAGGAAGTTCATAATTATTGTTCTAAAATGGTACATTTTGATCCTCTTGCTTAATGAAGGGATTGTTGTCCTCATCCCTTGCTAAGTTTGTTCTGACCGATTGGTTTTCTGTCGGTGATACTTCATCTCTATACTCGTTCTTAGGTCTAATTCTTTCTTCTATTATTGTTCTATTTTTTTCTCTCCTTTTTATGTCCTTGTCTATTATTTCTTTAAATTGCAGAGGGCTTTGAAATATTCTTAAGCGTGAAGCTGTTTTTCTTAATCTTACACGCTTCAACACAGACTTTTGCTTTCTACAAGAATCTCATTCTAATGTACAAGATGTCGATTTATGGAGATCACAGTGCGGGTTAGAAATTTGGATGTCTCATGGAAATGAACATTCTGCTGGAGTTTGTATTTTAAAAAATAATTTTAGTGGAAAGATTCTGGCTACTGATTGTGACATTTACGGTCATTACATTATACTAGCTTTTTAATTTGCAAATTTGACATGCATTATTGCTAATGTTTATGGGTATAATTCACCAAAAGATACTAAGATTTTTTTGGATCAATTAGAAACATGTATACTTCACATGTTATCTAAATTTCCCAATTCTTCTTTAGTATTTGATGGTGATTTTAATGTAGTTCTGAATAGTACCTTGGCTAGATGGCCCCCCCAACCCACTAATGCTAATTCTGATTATTTGTTATACTTTATGCAAAGATTTTCTGTTGTTGATGTGTGGCGAGAAACTCATCCCTTGCAAAAAGTATTCACATGGAATAATAACTCTTTTTCTAGTCAATCTCAACTTGATTTTTGGCTGACCTCTGTAGAATTATCCAATATACAGACTGATATACTCCTCTCACCTTTTTCTGACCACAAGGCCATTCCTATCTGTATTCCTTTTGTATCCTCTACCTCCTTGAATACAAAATCCTCATATTGGAAACTTAATATCTCAATTCTTAAACACAATGAGGTTCTCACAAAAATTGATAACTTAATTTCCTTCTACTGGGATAAAGCTAATAAAGATAATATATATTGCAGTAATTGGGAACTGCTCAAATATGAAATTGGGAAGTATTGTCAGAAATATTGTAGCTTGTTAGCAAAATTAAGGAAAAATAATGAAGACCAAATTATGGCTAGAATTACTACTTTATCACATAGAAATTTGGAGGATCTTACAGATTCAGAAAGAACTGAGCTTATTGATCAGAAACATCACTTAGAGGATATATATAATGAGAAGGCTAAAGGTGCCTTCATCAGATCTCGTGGAAAGTGGATAGAGGAAGGTGAGCAGAACTCCACCTACTTTTTTAGGTTAGAAAGGCAGTGAGTTAAAGATTCTATTCAGTAACTATGTATTGAGGGGAATGTAACTGATGACTATAAGATAATTGCTGACTATTGTGCTAAATTTTATAGTGAATTATATTCTTCTAAATTCTGCCAGCAATCCGCCACAGAATTTTTAAATTCTTTTTCTAACATAAAACAAATTGATAAAGAAGACTGTAGCTTATGCGATGCACCTGTTAGTCTTTCAGAAATTATTGACTCAATAAATAATGTAAAAAGTAACAAATCCCCAGGGACGGATGGGCTATCTGCAGAGCTTTATAAAGCATTTAATCAAAAATTAGCACCTTTTTTATATAAAATGTTTTTAGAGAGTATTGAGAAAACAACACTTCCTCCTTCTTTGTGCCAAGGGCTAATAACTAATTATTAATTCCCAAGCTTAATAAAGACCCCCTTTTAGTAGAAAATTGACGTCCAATTTCTTTATTGAACACTGACTATAAAATTATCACCTTAGTCTTAGCAAAGAGGCTAAAACTTGTTCTTAATAATATTATAGATGAGTGCCAATCAGGTTTTATACATCAGAGACATATTTCTAATAATATATGTTTGATTTTAGATATATTAGATTATTCACATCTTATTTCCACTGACAGTTTTATCCTCTTTATTGAGTATTATAGAGCATTTGATTGTTTAGAACATGAATTCATGTTACAGGCCCTGCAAAGAATTGGTTTTGGTAACTTTTTTTTGCAAATGTGTTAAAATGCTTTATTGTAACGGAAATAGCGCCGACTCAAAACTGGCACTTCTTCTAGATTTTCTTTAAAGCGTGGTGTAAGACAAGGTTGTCCTGTCTCCCCATATCTTTTTCTAATAGCTACACAATTTTTAAATCTACGTATTAAAGAGAGTCCTGTGAAGGGAATTTCTATAGCTGGTACGAAATTAGTCATTAGCCAATTAGCAGATGATACAGCATTGTTTCTAAGAGATGCTTCTCAGATCCCAATTGCTTTAACCTCCCTTCTGTCCTTTTCCAATGCTTCTGGCCTTTTGCTTAATATTAATAAATGCGAGTTACTTTCGATTAAAAAATGTACCGCATCCTCTATCTGTAATATTCCCATTAAAGAAAGTGTCACTTATCTAGGAATCAAAATAACAAAAGATACTAAATTAAGATGTCAGGTGAATTTTAATCCAGTTATCGAAAAAACAGAAAAAATTTAATTTTTGGTTATTAAGAGATTTATCTTTGAAAGGCAGAACTTTGCTTACCAAAGCAGAAGGTATCTCCAGGTTGTCTTACACTGCTCAATATTTATTTGTGGATAAATCTACTTCCAAGATGATTGATGTAATGCTTCTTAAATTTCTTTGGAAAAATAAAACTCGCTTTATTAGTAAATCAGTTATTTTAAATTCTTATAATAAGGGCGGATTAAATTTTATTGATTTCGACTCCCTTAATTACACCTTAAAAATTAATTGGCTTAAATGCTTCCTCCATAATCAGTCCTCTATTTGGAATGTAATCCCACAGTATGTCTTTTCTCAATTAGGAGGTATACATTTCCTTTTAATGTGTAATTATTCCATTAGTAAACTTCCTATCAAACTCTCCAATTTTCATCAGCAAATGCTTCTGTCTTGGAAACTTATTTATAAGCATAATTTCTCACCACACAATTTTATTATTTGGAATAACTGTAATATAACATAACATAAGAGGAAATCCTTGTTTCTTGAAAAATGGTTCAGTAATGGAGTGATGTTAGTGAACCAGCTGTTTGATAATGATGGTGATTTATTCAGTTATTCTAACTTTATTTCGAAATATCAGTTCCCAGTATCTAGGAAAGAGTTTAATATAGTTTTCAAGGCCATCTCTTTGGAAATTTGTATGCTCTTCAGAAACAGTAACAGTGGCTCAATGATCTCTGTTTGTCCCCCCAGCCCTGAATCCACTGTGGTTGGTTCTATTTGTTTCTCTACACAAAAATCCAATTACAAAATTAGGTGTTTATTTTTGGACCTTGTTACTTCAATTCCTTTGACCATTTCTTACTGGAATAATATGTTTGATGATATTAAGTGGTCATTTGTTTGGTCACTCCCTCAGAAATTTTTCTTGACAAATAAAGTTAAAGAACTATCTTACAAAATTATTCACAGTTTTTATCCTGTCAAGCACTTTTTACAGAAATTTAGAATTGACACTGACATATCTTACTCTTTTTGTAAAGTTTCTTCTGAAACTGTAGGTCATTTGTTTTGGGAGTGTCCTTTTACTAAGTCCTTTTGGAATGATGTTGAGGCATTGATTGTCCAAAATATTTTTTGTAATTTTTCGTTAACTTATAAACAGATGCTTTTTCGGTTTTATGCTAATGACAAGAATCTAATTAATGCAAGTTTTTGTATAAATCTCTTTTTATTTATTGGAAAGCTTTACATCCATAAACGTAAATATACAAAACCCCACTTTAACATCTTTAAACAAGAATTGAATTCATATTCATGCAATTCATACAATTTCAACGTCTGTTAATAAGAAAGCTATAAAAACATTAAGAATTTGTACCATGTTTAATATTGATCTTTAATATGCTTGTATTTTTATTTTGTGCCCTCCTTTATTTTTTTTATTTATTTAATTTTTTTTTTTTTTGCCTATTTTACTTTTCCCTTTTTTTTGCCTATTTTCTTTTCTCTTTGTTTTAATAGGTTTATTTGATCTTTATATGTTTAATTGATGTTTTGTATAATTTCACATGTTAATTTTTGAGCTATATCTTGTTTATTGTTTGAAAGGTTGTTTGTACGTTGTTATTTGTTGTATTTGTTAATATTGCAATAAAAAAAAACACAGAGAGAGAGAGTATAAAAATTGCAAACAGGTATCAGGTGTGCTCCGTTATAACTCGCTATAATTCCCCCAGCTGCAGACTCCAGATAAAGAAGTAACACGATAGTCATAAGACACATTTCTTTATTAATCTGATTCAAATCCACGATTGCCTTCTCGCTGTTCTGTTGCTATAGTGATACAGGCGCGCGCTCCTGAGAGGGGGAAGCATTTAATGACAGGAGATGTAAAATGGTACAACACGCTCCAGGCTCGATTGCCTTTGCCTAGCTCTGAGTAACCCGGATGTTAAAACTGAGGTTTTTTCCGTGTTGAATTTTGCAGCCTGAATTTGATTGGTTGATATTGAGCTCTGAAATTAGCAACCTGAATACAGATTTCTGAATATCTGAAAACTGAATTAGTCAATCTGAATTTGTGAACACTGAAAAAAAAAAGATATTTGAATATAGATACTTGATTTTTTAAAATCTGAATTTTAAAATATGAATCTCTGAACCCTGAAAAAAGAGAGAACTTGAATTTCAAGGATTTTAATTAAAAATAAATAAATACAGATGTGTGGTTTTCAACCATATATATTTCAATATTATGAATGTAATGGTCTTTAATTTTCAATATTAAGAATTCGATGGCAGACCCTAGTGAAAACTAGCACAAACACTCTTTTACGGCCTGTTACTCAGCTTTGTTTACTCTTAGAGGTGATTCATTTGTTTGTGCTATACACCAAAGACATTAGAATTTGAGATCAAAAGATGGATATGAGACAAGAGTTTAGGATTTCAGCTTTTATTTCCAGGTATTTATATCTAGATGTGTTAAACAACATAAAACATAGAACCTTTTATATCAGACCACCCAATTTTTAGGTGAGCAAAAGTATAGGAACAGATAGTCTTAAAGTAAATAATACTTAATATTTGGCTGCATATCGCTTGCTTTCAATAACTGCCTCAAGCCTGCGACTCACTGACATCACCAAATTGTTGGTTTCTTCTTTTGTGATGCTTTTCCAGGCTTTTACCGCATCCTCTTTCAGTTGTTGTATGTTTTGGGGGGTTTTCCCTTCAGTCTCCTCTTCAGGAGGTGAAATGCTGCTCAATTGGGTAAGGGTCTGGTGATTGACTTGGCCAGTCTAAAACCTTCCACTTTTTCCCCCAGATGAAGTCCTTTGTTGTGTTTTGGGTCATTGTCTTGCTGCATGTTGAAGTTCCTCCCGATTAATTTGGATGCATTTCTCTGTAAATTGACAGAATGTTTCTGTAGACTTCTGAACCCATTCTGCTGCTGCCATCATGAGTTCTATAATCAATAAACTTTAAGGAGCCTGTTCTTTTAGCAGCCATGCAAGCCCAAGCCATGACACTACCTCCACCATGCTTGACTGATGAGCTCGTATGTTTTGGATCATGAGCAGATCCTTTCTTTCTCCACACTTTGGCCTTTCCATCACTTTGGTAGAGATTAATCTTGGTTCCAGAATTTTTGTGGCTCATCTCTGTATTTCTCTTCCAATCTGACTTTCCAATTGTTACTGCTGATGAGTGGTTCGCATCTTGTGGTTTGGCCTCTATATTTCTGCACTTGAAGTCTTCTTTGAATGGTGGATTGTGATACCTTCACCCCTGCCCTGTGAAGGTTGTTGGTGATGTCACTAACTGTTGTTTTGGGTTTTTCTTTACAGCTGTCACAATGTTTCTGTCATCAACTGTTGTGTTCCTTGGCCGACCTGTTCCATGTCTGGTTGTTAGGACACCAGTGGTTTCTTTCTTTTTCAGGACAATTTTTTCCAAATTGTTGTAATGGCTATGCCCAATGCTTGTGCAATGGCTCTGACAGATTTTCCTTCTTTTCTCAGCTTCAAAATGGCTAGCTTTTCTCCCATAGACAGCTCTCTGGTCTTCATTTTGGTTTATCCTTTTTAACAACAAATGCAGTCTTCACAGGTGAAACCTAGGGCTCAAACCAAGAGTAGACATTCAGAGCTATTAATTCTTTAAACAATCAGTTTAACAGGGCACACCAGGCAGCAAGAAACACCTATCAGTCGCATGTTCCAGTATTTTTGATCACTTGATAAAATGGGTGGGTTCAAACAAAAGGTGCCATGTTCTAAGTTGTTTAACATATCTGGATGTAAATAGGAGGAAATGAAAGCTGATATTCTGATATGTCGTCTCATATTTATATTTTGATCTCAAGCCCAAATGTCTTCAATGTATAGTGAAAACTATAGAATAGGCCTTGCCGTTCCAATATTTTCAGAGGGGACTATAAGTGAATTTTCTTCTTTCTAGCTTTTCCCGAAACAGTTCACTGCAGCAAATTTAAGCAAATGATGCCACAGAAGGTCTCAGGAGTGCATTTGTTTAATTCTTGCAAATTTTCTGAACAATCATTTGTTGTGAGGTAACAAATGGAGAGGTAAACTGTGTGACATTGTCAGATATAAGCTCCCTAGGTATACCCCATCTCTCAAACATGCACTTCAGTCTGCTAATAACTTAGAAGCTGGATGGTGTCTAAAGGTGAGCTATTTCAATGGTAGGCGAGTAGTTGTCTACAACTATCAAGTAAGTTTTACCATTCAACCCACATAAATCTGCTGCTATTTTGCACCAGGAACCCATAGGCAATGGAGTAGTGATTATGGGTTCTTTTCTTTGTGTGGGTATGTGAGCCCTACAAAAGGTGCACATTGAGACCTTTCTGTTAATGTACTTACCTATTGCAGGCCACCAAACTGACATCTTTGCCCTCTGACGGCACTTGGTGAGACCCTAATGCCTTCCATGAATTGGAACTCAGGAATTACAATTCTGTCTTCATACAGGAGCAGCCCTTTGACATATGACAAGGAAACCCTAGCAGTGTGATAGCTGTACAGGTGGAAGGGTATGTGCTTTGGCCAACCCTTGTTGGGAAAACTTATCACTGCCTGGAGATCTTCATCTCTCTCTGTGGCCTCTCTAATAGCATCTAGCTTAGATTGTGACACTTCTTTAGTGCTCGCTCAGAGGATTCCGAGAAAGTGTTTCCACCACCATTAAGCATTTACCAGGGACATGCACCACTTTCACCTTTCACATAAGGGGGCACAATCAATATCATAGGAGTTAATAAGCTGGACCAGTGGTTTGTGGTCTGTTTCCAGGAAAAATTCATGCAAGCCTTGCAGTTAGCGGGCAAACTGCTCACATGCCCACACTCCTGCCAGGCACTTCTTTTCAATTTGGGAGTACCTGCACTCCACTTCTGTCAAAGTTCTGGAGCAAATTGTTGCACATGTTGTGTCACCATGGACTTGTAGCAAAGCAGCTCCTAACCCAAAACTACTTGCGTCTGCACTAATCAGAGTGGGTTTCTTGGCATCGTAATAAGCAGGAGCTGGAGCTGTGGCTAACCTGCTGTTTACTTTGTTCAGAGCCTGGCCATGGACCTCTGTCCAAAGCCAGACTGCAACCCTCTTCAGCAGAGCTGTAACTGTATGGAGTTCTGTGAAAATGGTAGTCTATTAAAACGGAACCGCCCTACTGGATTTATGAATGTGGTCAACTTCACATGCCAAAACCTTGAGGATGCATCAAGAATAGAAAATACACTGGCCGCTGAAAGTTTGGGAGCAATTTCTTCTAATGTCGGGAGAATGAAGCGCTCACATTTTACAGCCTGATTCAAACGTTTGAGGTCAACACAAATCCTGACAGAACCATTCTTTTTTACTACGGGCACCATTGGGGCACACCATTCTGTTGGTTCAATGACTTCAGAAATTATCCCTAAGGACTACATGCGCTTAAGCTCCTGTTCTACTTTAGGTAACAGGAGAAAGGGAATTCTGCGAGGGGTAGCCAAACTATAAGGAGTGGCATCTGACTTGAGCTCAATTTTCACTCGTTCACATTTAAGCAAGCCAGTGTCTCCATACACATCATAATAGTGTGATTTCATCCACTCTCTGTATTATGCCCATCTTACAAACAGTGTTACGACTAAACAAGTTGTTGGCAAATGGCCCGTCTATGACAAAAACCCAAAATTCTAAGCTTTCCCCTTTCAGTATTTGCTAGAAATTTTCCAATACAATTCACATTTCCCCCAGGACTCCTCACATTTATACTGGTTTTGACCAGTAGAGGGCACCCTTGTAAGCTGTCAAAAGTAAAGCGTGACATCATGGTGATGGCAGCCCCTGTATCAATTTTCACCTTGACCGACCTGCCCTGAATAGGCAGAGTAATGCACCACCTGTCCTCTGAGGCAGACTCATTCATTACAGACCCTTAATGATCATTAATCTCACTATCACACACTACCAGCTCTTTGATATTTTTCGTTTTACATGCAATGGCAAAATGACGTAACTTGTTGCATCTTCTACATCTCTTATTTTGTGCAGGACAATTATTCTCTGTGTTTGTGTGATTACAGCATGTGCAGTCTATGGCTTGTTTCCTCCCACCACCCTTTTCCTTGTTCAGTGGTCCCATAAAGCGCTTTGTGCCTTTGCTGTGCTGTACTGTGCTTACTTCAGCAGCCACTCCACCGCTTGTGTTTTGGGTTTTAATGAACTCAGACTGCCAGGCGATCTGGACTGCATTATCCAGTGTCAGTTTGGGTTCCATTTGTAACTTTTGGGAAACATCACGATCTGCAATCCCTATGACAACTCTGTCCCATATTTGTTTCTCTTTGCTCGCACCAAACTTGCAATATTCACCCATTTTGTAGAGGCATCTCACAAAAGCATCAACAGTCTCTCCTGACCTCTGTGTGTCCTGGGGAAAACAGGCTCTCTCATGTATAACATTCCTCCGGGGAAAGAAATCTTCATTAAATATGCCAAAAACAGGCTCATAATTATTCACATGTGAATCATCAGCAAACCTGAACAATCAGAATATCGCTGCTTTACCCATCGCATAAAGAAGGGAATTGACTTGTACTTCACCGCTTTCTTTGTTCAGCTTCTTTGCGATGCGAAACCGGGAGAACCACTGGATCCATGCAGGCCAGGTTGCAGGCTGTGTGAAGTCGAAAGCCTCTGGTGTGTTGAACTTGGACATTATTACATTCAAAGCAAAGCGAATATTTTGCGATGCAAACTTCTGAGACCATGTCATGAGAGGGTACAACGATGAGTTAGTTATTAACTATGTATCTATTGAACATATTGCATGTACTGCTCACATCAGTAAAACTGCATAAAACCCCACTGCCTCTTTTCCCGTGCTCCAGATATATATGTGGGTGGAGTCCCTGCCAATACAGATATTATTTGATTAGCCAACATAATAAGACTGGTTCCACACAAGGGGCTTAAAAGGAGCTCTGTTTGAGCAGAGTGTACAGATGAGGAGGTGATAGAGCTGCACTTAATGACTAAAGTGCTGCTGCAAAGTGACACTACTATCAGCAGGGAGTCGAATGGCATTGTGGGTAATGTGGGAAATCAAAGTAAAACTCATCAACATATCGATGAAAGAAGTTTAAACTAACAAAGTCAATTAACACCAGTGAAGCTCATGTGTTAAATATAGAGATTAATATGCAAATTGTTCAGGGTGAAGTTTTCCCTTAAATACGAGTGAGTGTTTTAGGATCAGCATTTTAAATTTGGGCCTTTGCAACTTCAGCTGAAATTAGACACCTCAACGACACTACCTCCATTCTTAGCATGCTTCCTTACAAAAAAAGGTGTGTTTAGTCTTGCATTTAGAAACAGGTTACACAAACGAAAGTACTGTACACTAAACTTAAATTGTGGAGTCTTTTTTTAGCAGCCTCTTATTGAGAAAATATAACCTTTACAAAGGAGTGAGTATTTAGATTTTTTGATAGAACAGATGTGCATTAAATTGTGCTAAAACAAGTGTTATTTGTCTTGTAAAACAAGCTGTATCTTGTATCTTGTGAGGCAATAATGCTAAACTGTCTTTCAGGAATTATGTTTCTCTGTGTGACTCTCCTGATTCTCTACAGCTTCATGGAATCTCAATCAGGTATGAAAAAACCCTGCTGTGTAGTGTGTGTGTGTGTCTGTGTGTGTGTGTGTGTACAGTGAATTCTAAGGTTGTGATGTTTATGCGCCGAGAGAGTTATGTAAGTTTAGTGGGGTTATAAAAGCTGTTTTTGGGAGAACTGATCTCTGGTGCTCTTGTAAATGGTGGCGTGTGACTCTCTTTAACTGAACCCTGGTGTCTGGAAGATCTCCTCTCTCAGAGCTGAGTAATGTAATTGGCTCAACCACCAGGGAAATTGTTGTTATGATCAGCAGAGGAGATGAAAGCCTTATTCTATATATGACATTCAAATGCAAATGGGAATAACTCATAAAAACTCAGAATTGTTGTTATATATTTGCGAGCTGCTTCGACTCAAATGTTTCACTCTAACAGCTGATCTGTGTTGAGATAAAGTAAAAAAAAAACAAAAAACTGTCAGCTGTATCTGAAAGTACGTGATTCATTAGCTCCCTTTATGGTGCGAGTGTTTCACATTGAGAACAGTGTGAAAAACACATGTATCATGTCGACCTGCATGGTGAAAATCTTCTACAAGTACAGTAGGATACAGTATGACATGCCATTCATCCAAAAAGTGCTATTCTTCACCTCTTGCATGTTGATACCCAAGGCAAAAAAAAACAAAACAATAAACAGATGAACCTCGTGCTTAATATTCTGCAAACCTGTGTGCACAAAAGTGACATTTAAAATTGCACAACTGACACACTGTTCTGAAGAAGTTCTTCTACGTGAAAGCAAAGGTGCGATCATGAGCCCCTCTACAAGACAAGAAGGTGTAAAGTAATCAAACCTGTTCACTTTTTCCTCATTTATTTGGCTACAGACTTGCTCTAAAATTTATTCAATCATTCGTTTGTTTGTTTTTTTTTTCTCAGAAATCTGCAGGGAAAAAAAAGTGCCATGCTGAAAAATACAGACAGATTTTAAAATGCATTCAAAATTTAAAAAAAAATCATTCCTATGAAATTAAGCTTGAAATGAAGCTCAGGTACATCCCATTTTCATCAGATGTTTCTACAACTTGAGTAAAGTTTGCATATGGTAAATTCAGTTTGTTCAGCTTGATTGTACTTGATTCAGAAAGCGATAGCTCTGTTTATATAAAACCCGATAGCTGAGAGTGCAGGTCAGAGCACAACATGAGCCAGTAATGCAGAATTGTTTATCCATAGACCTCAGAGACAGGATTGTGTCAAGACAAACATCTGGGGAAGAGCACTGAAATGTTTCTACAGCAATGTTTTTCAATGTTTTAATGGTCCAGAGATCATAATGAGCTCCATCATTCTTAAATGAAAGAACTTCATAACACTTCTTAGCACTGAAGGCCAGCTGAACTCAGCAAGTCCAGGGGAAAAGAGCTTTAGTCAGTAAGGTGACCAGGAACCCACGAGTCCTAACCTGAACCCATATCTGTTAACCTAACTGTAGAGGAAATATGAAGATGATTGAGAACCTGCTGATGACTGAGAGCACAGAACAGCACAAAAGTAATTCACCCCCACCCCCCTCCCCATACACACAGCTTTCTGTTTGTTGAGAACAGACAAAAAAGTGTGGAGAGCCTTTTCTTGGGGGTTCACCATGACTCAAGGTTTTTACTAAATTCTACAGGTTTTACATACAGTAGTGTGCAAAAGTCTGCAAAGAAATGCTGTAGAGAAAAGATGGCTTCAAAAATAATTAAACTAAATGTTTCTACATTAAAAAAATAATATAAAGAGCAGTAAACAGTAATAAATGAAACAAAGTCAATATTGGTGTGAGGATCCTTCGCTTAAAAAAAAATAGTAGTCTCAGGTACAATTTGTGCAGATTTATAAGGAAATGATGCTAAGTTTTACTGAGCATCTTGCAGAAGCAGCCACAGTTCTTCTGGAGACTTTGACTGTCACACTTGCTTCTTATTTTTGCAGCAAAACCCAGCAGCCTTCATTATATTTTTTTTGTCTGAAAAGTGGTCTCTTATGTAATATGCTGCTTGTCTTTTTACTGACACACAAACATTTTTCTGTAACATTTAATTTCGTGCTGGAAAACTAATGTTTGGAATTCTAAAATGTTTTTGTACTGAATCAATAATATAGAAGTCATAAAATAAAAATCTATAACAAAGTTTGTACTAAAAAAAATAGGGTGCCTAAGACTTTTGCACAGTACTGTATTTCCTCTATGGTTAGGCTGACATATGTTCATTGCAGTTTTGCATGTGTAATGTATGTGCTAGGATTTACACATACATTACAGATTCAGATTTATTGTCATGTCAGTATTGCAATATTTGTTGTGTGCAAATATGATATTCTGGATGCAATGCAGTATGTAAATAGAGCAGTTATCAGCAAACAGTTAAAGTGCAGAGTGCAGTAGTATAGTGTAATTACACACCCTGTAACAGTCCTAAATGTTGAGTGATAATGCAAATGTTCTTTAGTGGTGTGAGTGGTTGTTATTATTAAGCAGCCGTATTGCCTGTGGGATAAAACTGTCCCTGAGTCTGTTTGTGTGTGCTCTGATGCTGGAGTACTGTCTACCTGAAGGTAGTAGTGAAAAGATACTGTGGCTCGGGTGGCTAGGGTCTTTTATGAACCTCGAAGCCCTCTTTATGCATCTCCTGGTGTAGATGTCTTGGAGGGAGGGAAGCTCACCTCCAATGTGACCCAGGCCATTCGTACAACCCGCTGCAACCCTCTGCACTCGAACGCAGTGCAATTCCCAAACCAACAGGTGATGTTGCTGGTCAGGATGTTCTCAGTGGTACAGTTGAAGAATGACCTGAGGCCCACGGGGTTCATGCCGAACCTTCTTAGCCGCTGTAGGCGGTAGTGGTATGGTTGTGCCTTCTTCACCACAGCTCCAGTGTGTGAGGACCATGTGATATCTTCAGAGATGTGAACCCCGAGGAATTTGAAGCTGCTGACTCTTTCTACTGCAGTCCTGTTTATTGTGATGTGTTATTACACACAATGCTCTGAAGTACAATGAAATTCTTACTTGCTTGTCTTTCCGTAAGTATGTAAATTATCTGTAGTTGTGAATATGTTTACACCTAATAGGCTGATGTGCTTACGTAAGTGGTTTCAAGTCATTTTTGCATGTGGACAGAGACGTTTTCAAAAACATTGTTGCATGGAGAGGATTTTTTAAAAAGCAGAAGGGTGAAACCTATATTTTCTAAAATACTTTTTATAAAAATAGACTACTTGAATGTACTTATCTCTACTTATTGTCAGTAATTATAATTATAGTCTTAACTATTTAACTCCTCTTAATGTGAATGGAAACAATGCTGGATTAATTTAACTGGGACTATTTGTTACCACTTTCACTGTATGGATGGACTTTAAGATTTAATTTAAAACATCTGGTCAGCCACGTCAGTTTAGCTAACTTATATGTTTACTAAGATAAATATTGCCTCACAAGTGGAAACTATATAGCTAGCATTATGCTAACTTTGGTATTTCAAATAAATGATGGGTATTTCAAATAAATGAAAATACCTGTGCACGTGGCAATAGCTCTTTCATAGTTCTTTCATAGCTCTTTCACAACAGTTTCAAACGTTATTAACAAGAGTGAGGCAATATAAAGAATGGCTGTGTCAACTTTCAGAAAGCTAGCTCTTAGATAAGCATTTCCCCTTGGCAGCTGTGGATTTGGTGATTTATGACTATTACTTTTCACTTATACAGAGTGACTTACCATCTAGTCATGCTACAAAACTAATCTTTGTAATGTATTGTAATTTGACTATGTTTCTTTAAGTGACACCCCGTCCTCCGTAGTCAGTGCTGTGACCCCTCCTGTTATGTGTGTGCATAGGAGAACTCAGAAAAGAGAAGTGCGAGCATGACTCGTTTGTGTGAAGCTCTGTGTCAGTCTCATTATTTTACATGGTGTCAGAAATCTGTCAAGAACAGATAATAAGTAAAGTATGGCATCATCACAGTTTGATCACCCTAAGATTGATTGGGACGCTCCAGATTTGTATCAAGAGTTCGAAAGATTTCGGAGCCACATTCGTGTTTGACGGCCTGCTATCGGAACAAACGCAGAAACAGCGTGCAGGCTGGCTGGGCACGTGGATCGGTGAGCAAGGCAGAGAGAGAAATAAAACGCTGCACTGGGGTGAAGGTGAGAAAGATGATCCATCTAAAGTACTAGATAAATTCGCCAGCTATATAAGGCCAAGAAAAAACAAGAGGATAGCCAGACACCGCTTTAAACAAAGAAAGCAGGGACTCACTGAGAGTTTTGATCACTTTGTGAAGGATTTGAGACTCCTGCTCATGGATTGCGAGTATGCCAATCCAGATGATATGTTGATCGATGCACTAATCGCGGGTGTCAAAGAAAAGCGCGTTCAAGAGAGACTGTTGGACAAAGGGGAAGATTTAACGCTACCAAAAGCAATTGAAATCGCCCAACAGTTTGAACTGTCACAGAAGCTAATTAAAATAGTCAGAGAAGAAGAATCTCAAGTGCAAGCAGTAAAAGTGAAACCAAAATTCCAAACTGCAAACAAGAAAAACTATCAGAAAAATCAGACAAAATCTGTGCAGAAAGAAATGTGCTGTGAAAGAAACTGTTCAAGTTGTGGCAAAGACCCACAACATAAGTGGAATCAAGGAAAATGTCCAGCAAAAGGTTCTGTCTGCTCCTACTGTCACAAACCAAACCACTGGGTGGCAGTTTGTCGCAAAAGATCAGTAAACACAGTCAGTGCGCAGCTGCGATCAGAAGCAGAGGATGAGGAGATGCTGAGCATAAATCTCAGGCAAACAGATGAGCACAGTGATGATAAGTGGACAGCGGACATTGAAATCCTGTCTCAGAAAGTACCATTCAGAATTGATACTGGTGCAAAATGCAACACATTGACTTTAAGTAATTATCAGGCACTTCTGCATGATGGTGAGCTTAAACGCTCTAATCGAGTGCTAAAGTCCTACTCTAACCACAAGCTGAAGCCGATAGCTGCAGTTGACCTTCTGGCTAATTTCAAGAATACTGAGACATCAGCAGAATTCGAGATTGTGGACATTTCACAAGAAAATGTGCTCAGTGGTGCAACAGCAGAAGCCTTAGGCTTAGTGATGCGGCTTGATGCACTGCAGCCTACTAAGGAAAAAAAGAACACAACACGTTCCAATCAGAATACAACAAAAGAAAATGTGCCGGTTGGACTAGATGATTATCCAGAGCTGACTCGCACCACTGGAACCTTGCCAGGCAAATACACAATTAAAATTGATCCTGATGCACAAGGTGTGGTCCACCCCGTCCGTCGTCAACCAGCTGCACTGAGAAAAAAAAATAGAGAAACTGCATGAGATGGTTAAAGATGGATACATCACAAAAGTCAACCAACCGACCGAGTGGGTGAGTTCAATGGTAGCAGCAGTGCGTAATGGCAAGATAAGGATCTGCATTGACCCGAGCAACTTAAATAAAGTCATAAAGAGGGAACATTACCCAATGCGCACCATCGAAGAGGTAGTCTCTGCAATGCCTGGTGCTAAAGTCTTCTCAGTCTTGGATGCAAAATCTGGCTTCCTGCAAATAGAACTAGATGAAGCATCATCATTTCTGACAACCTTCAACACGCCCATTGGTAGATTTAGGTGGCTTAGGCTTTCTTTCGGCCTCAAATGCGCATCTGAAATATTCCAGCGTATTATGGATGAAATGCTTGAGGGCATCAGCGGCGCAATCAGTGTCATGGACGACATTCTTATTGCAGCCCCTTCAGTAAAGGAACACGATGAGATCCTCCACAAAGTAATTCAGAGAGCCACAAGCTACAACCTGAGTCTCAACTTCGACAAATGCCACATCAAGCAATCTTCTGTGCCCTGTGTAGGACATCTGATAACAGCAGACGGCCTGAAAGCAGACCCAGTGAAAATAGAGGCTGTGAAATCCATGCCAACACCAAAAGACAAGGATGGTGTTCGTCGTTTCCTAGGTTTTGTCACCTACCTCTCAAAATTCCTGCCAAACCTCAGTGAAGTCGACGTACCTCTAAGACAGCTCCTAAAAGCTGATGTTGAATTTGCATGGCAACCAGCTCAACAACAAGCCTTTGACAAACTCAAAGACTTATGCACAAAGTCCCTTGTGCTACAATTTTTTGATCCGTCCAAACCTGTTGAGATTTTCTGTGATGCCAGCAGTAATGGCCTCGGTGCTGTCTTATTGCAGGACAGTCATCCAGTTGCTTTCTCATCCAGGTCACCAACAGTCACAGAAACGCGCTACGCGCAAATTGAGAAAGAGATGCTGTCAATTGTTCATGCATGTGTCAAGTTTCACAATTACATATTTGGAAACCATGTAACAGTGTACAATGACCATAAGCCTCTGGAGGATATTTTCAAAAAGCCATTGCTCTCTACCCCCATGCGCATACAGAGAATGCACCTCCGCCTACAGTGGTATGATCTCACTGTTAAGTACAGGAGAGGAAAGGACATGGAACTGCCCGACACACTGTCTAGAGCTCAGTTATTGGAAAACAAGCCAGAGATGGAGGGCTGAGAGTGTGTCTCTATGCTTAACTTTGTTTCAGTCAGTGAGCAGAAATATTCAGAGCTACAGGACTGCACAAAGAAGGAGCTCAGCTGCCTTCAACAAACAATCTAACAAGGCTGGCCAGACCACAGGCGTGATGTGCTTAATGCAGTACAACCATATTGGGACTCTCGAAGCCAGCTTGTCATTTCTGATGGTGTTGTCTACAAAGGCCTGCGTATAGTGGTACCCCCTTCCATGCGAGAGCATATGCTGAAGCTCATACATCAGTCCCACTTAGGAATAGTGAAGAGCAAGCAGAGAGCTCGCGAGGTCCTATACTGGCCAGATATTAGTTCTGAAATTGAGCAAATGGTGAAGAACTGCGCCAAGTGTGCAGATTTTCAGAACCGGCTGCCAAGACAACCACTTAAACCAACAGAAACACCCGATCTCCCTTTTGAAGAGGTAGCTTCTGACCTGTTTCAAGTTCAAAGGAACCCATTACATTCTACTGGTGGATTACTACTCAAAATTCATTGAAGTGGACATGTTGAAGGACCTACATAGCCGTGCTGTCATAGAAAAGCTAAAGGCTCAGTTCAGCAGACATGGAATCCCTGCCATCCTTCGAACAGACAATGGTCCACAATATGCAGCAGATGAATTTAAGAACTTCTGTCAAAGTTATGGAATTATGCACAAAACATCATCCCCTCACACACCACATTCCAACGATGAGGCAGAGCGCGCAGTCCAGACTGTTAAGAAACTTTGGTCCAAAGCGCCAGACAAACACCTTGCACTGCTTGACTACAGAACAACACCAATGGAGTCAGTAGGCCTTTCACCAGCTCAGCTGCTGATGGGCCGGCGGCCCCGCAACAACCTGCCTGCTGCTCGTTTGTTGCTCACACCTGCAGCGTATGATCCTGTCAAAGTCAAACGGCAACTAGACAAAAGCAAAAGCATTCAGAAGTTCTACTATGACCGCAAAAGGGCAAGTGGCCTTCGTGATGCATTGAAGCCTGGAGATGAAGGAAGGATGCAACCACATCCTGGCAATCACAAATGGACTCCTGGAGTTGTGGTCACACTGTGCCCCAAGATCTTACGTTGTGGACTGTGGAAGTAGAGAGTACCGTCGCAACATCCAGCATATTCGTAAGAGCACAGCAGCTGCCAATGAGTCCCGTCACAGGCTTAACGAGGATCAATGGACGGAGATATCAGAGCCAGTTAGTGTCGAGGAGCCAAAGCCTGTGGATCATCCTAGTTCATCCCAAGCATTACCTACAGAACTAGAGACTTCTAAGAAGATGTTGCCAACTGGGCAGTACACTACAAGACAAGGCAGAGTTGTGAAGCCCCTGGACAGGCTTTGCTTGTAGTCAGGGAAAGGCGTGGTAAAGACGCCTTGTGGAAGTGATGTGCTAGTAACCTCTCTTTCCTAGTTATATATGTTGATGTCAACAGTTCATTGTTGTGACTAATTGTGTCATTGACTGAGTTCATATAAATGCGCTAGCTTCTCAATATTATTATTGGGACATGCAAGTTTTATGCAAATTCCAGAGTTAAAGAAAATAGTGTTGTTTAATATTTGTAATATCTGCATGTGTATATAAAGTGATTATGTTAGCATGGGTTTTGTTTCATGCTTAGGAGGGGAGATGTAATGTATTGTAATTTGACTGTTTCTTTAAGTGACACCCCGTCCTCCGTAGTCAGTGCTGTGACCCCTCCTGTTATGTGTGTGCGTAGGATAACTCAGAAAAGAGAAGTGCGAGCATGACTCGTTTGTGTGAAGCTCTGTGTCAGTCTCATTATTTTACACTCTTACAGTGCTGACCATGATTCTCATGTCAGCAGGCTGGCTGATGGTGTTAGCATTTTAGCCTGACATGCTTTTTCCCACTCGGCCATTCGACTGCTTGAAAGCCAGGCTATAACACAATAAACACCGACAGTTCTATGCATGAGAATGGTTAAAAGTGCCTTCTATGTTCTGTTTTTCTTTGTAATGAGCTATCATGAACTTTTATACTCATACCTCTGGTGTTAGCTGGTTAGCATCATTAGCTGCATGTGAGTTAACTAGCATTATGTATTCATAATGTGAGAATTATGTGAGAATGTGTGCAAATGGTTTATCCAAAGCATTACCTTATCTCACTGTCTAAGTAATAAAAAAATATCTATTTGATTAGTTATGTAAAGCCACCATTCAAAAATTCAAAGCTTTATACATATTGTGTTCACATACCTGTCCACAAGCAACATCACTAATTCCACATCCAGCTTCATCCCTTTCTCCAGTAGTAAATTACTCCATCTTAGAAAGCAGCTGCCAGTGGTTAATCTGGTTTTACTGTTTTTTGTTTTTTTTTGTCACTGAGTCTTTTGCTCACATGAGAATTATCTGGCTGTGCTGGGCACTTAGGAATTTCAGCCACATTTTTTCTTTCTGAACAGACTGAGATGGGGAGGAGTGAAGGGGCGTTGGGGAGCATCTATAAAATGACTGACAAGAGATCCATTATAAACAAAAAAGCACTCCAGACTGTAGAACAATTTACCAAACAGATTCTCTCAGCCACAATGCACTTGTGCTGAAGCCATGGCTTAAACCATCATTTTTATAATGTTCTACACATTTTTTCAGGTTATTTGTACTAGTAAGGAATTAAAAAAAAGTTACTACCTACAACTATTTCTACCTACATTACTAGGCCTGTAAAATTTCTTTAAAATTGCACTTAAATTGTAATTGCTTTAAAGAAGTAGTATTTTAATGAGTGTTAAACTCAGATTGCCTCTTATGCTGCCTCAGACAGAGCAAACAGCAGCAGTAGAGCTACACTATGCAAGAATATTATGAGCGGTCAGAATATAAGATGAAAGATAAGAGAGGTGAAAATTTTATTGTTTATAAATTATAGGTTATATTTTATTATAAATGTTCACAGCAAAAAGTCCGGTGTTGATTTAACGCCCAGAGAGTTGATTTCAACACTTTTTCAGAGTTTATATAGCTCCACACTTTCCGGAGTTAAAGTAACACTTTGAAAGTAGTTACAAATTTAACACCTTATTAGAGTTCATTTTTTTGACTCTAAAAAGTGTTAAAATAACACTTAAAGGCATTCAAAATTCAACACTTATCAGATGCATGTTTTAGCTGGGTAAAATT
>CM040457.1:9707331-9729647 GCA_022758105.1 Pangasianodon gigas | reverse complement strand
CACACACACACACACACACAAACATTCAAGCACACAAACACACTCATGTGCGCACACACTCACTCAAATTCAATCACACACATACTCTCTCTCTCCCTCTCTCTCACACACACACACTCACCCTCTCACATAAACACAAGTATATCTGAAGGTTTTTTTTACTTTCATGTGATGCTCAACATGCTCCAGCATGAAGCTCTCTGTATCATTAGAGCTGTATCATCACACATTTCTAGTTGAGAGTGATTTTGAACTGATGTAGAAATGTCAAGGCAGATTTCACACTCCATGCTGACAGTGCTGCTATTTCTACCTCTTAGTAATGCAACTGTATACAAGTACATTCAGATAGGACAGATAATGTGTTATAAACTGATATAAATAGGCTTATTGAATTTTTTAGAAAGATTTTAGGAGGTTTTTACTTTCATATGATGTGGCTAGAGCCAAGTTCATTAACGTGATATGATTATTGGGTTTATCATCACTCTGCTCCAGTAGCATGAACTAAACACTACCTTACTCATCTTCAAAATAAAGTTATATTTCTACGGTATTTCTGTATAAACTAGCCTAAAATTCACAAAAAAATAAACTTATGTACTGTATATTTTCTTATAGATTAAAAAAAAATCATTTCATTCATAAAAACAATATTCATTATGCGTGTTTTTCATCTTTCTTGAATTAATGTTCTCCATGATTATTAAAAGAAAATCTTCCTGAAAAAAATCATATAGTTATTATAATGGAATTCTACTTGAAGGACTTCAGTTGAACTCACAGCAGCACTGTGTTCCCTTCACTTGCGCAGGGTGAAGTCTTCATGCTGCATGTAACAAAGAAAGTGTGTCCACTAGGGGACAGTGTCACATGAACCACACCAGAATTAGTCACATCAAGATATTTCAAAACCTTTCTACAACACACCATACACATCATGGTATGTAGGTTTCCTAATAAACTTGCTAAGAATTTAACAGGCCTAGCTTGCTAGTTAGTTACCATCTTTTTTTATCCATTTTTTTTCTGAGTTGTTTCTCTTTAAGATTTTTAACAGACTTCACTTTCAAAAAGTGGATAGGGACCAGGGGCATGTTTTATAGAAGATGTAAAGTACTGGATATGATGAGGGAAAATTTTATTTGTTTACACTTGACATGTATTTGGAAAAATATTACACTATCTTAAACAGCATTATTATTAATTTCATGAATCCTGCAAAAGAAATGTCACAGAGTCTCATTACAACGTTTACAGGCATGCATCTCTCCACCAAAACACACATATGCGTTAACTCAGAAGTATAAACCAGGCCTTACATGGCACTGCTGCCAACCAGGGCTCCAGACTAACCTTTTTTAAGACCCATCCCAGAATCATCCTGAAACTTTGTGTCAGACATCTGAAATATTGCATTTCTTTTGTTTACAATACTGTTAGATTTATTTGAATTTAATTTTTTTATTGCTATAATAACATCAGCTGCTTTTGAATATATATTTCATATAATTATGACTAAATAAGCACGAGCATTGGTAAGAACACCACAATTACACAGACAGCAATAAGTATACTGTATTACCTGAAAATTTATTTCGCGAACACACAACACAATTATACTAGAAAGAGGGAGTAGTGAAATAAAGAAAAAAATAAACTAGGCTTCAGATTACTTTAATATGCCACAGTAAAAGCACTCCACTTTAGCATGTGCATAGGCTCACACACACACACACACACACACACCTACCTACCTCTCAAATAGTACCAATTCACTACTATAACAGTTATGCCTTTAACGTCTGTCATACAGATTAATATAAATTTAATGATATGAATAAGTATTACTAGTCTAAACATGGAAGACAAAACAGTCAGAAAAGATGAAAGAGCACTTTCCTTCACCAGATAAGTTAACTGACAGTTAGCTAACTTAGCTACCTAATCTAGCCACCATGTCACTCAACACCTGCTGACGTGATTAACCAGAGTAGTTTACTTAAAAAAAAAAACAACAACACAGTTTATCGTGTATTTTCAGTCACATTTCTTACGTCATCATTGTTTTTCTTTTTGACTGGTGGCAAGTTGACGTTCATTTCATGTCTTATTAAAAATCATAACATTTCTTATAGTCAGTGCTGGAGTTTAGGGGGGTGCGAGGGGATGGCATTCCCCTTGTTGAAAAAAATGACAAAAGCATCCCCTCTGTAAAACCACCATCCCCCCTTATCATCCCTTTTAGATTAATAGTGTTGTGTATTATGTAAAACTTATCCTGCAAATGAAATATTAAAATTCTCTAAGTATGATTTTTTTTTTAATTTAATGAACTATAAATAACGGCGATTGGCCAATCAGAACTCAATATTCCAACGAGCTGAGCACCAGGTCACACAGGTTTTCATCACTTTCACGCTCTTCAAAAATGGCCAAGAGAACGGTGCAGGGAAATGTTTTGACATTCTTTAAAAAGAAGAGAGCAGAAGGTAAGATATTGCTGTGACTAGTGTTTCAGGACATTCCCCTGGCATAACATTAGAAAGAATAACAAACATAATGTACACTGATACAGTAAGGGATCATTGTCAAGGTTGCACTGAATGATTGAAAACGAATGCAGTCAAAGAGGTGGTAATGCACACGGGCATATGTCAGGTAAATGTACTTGTGTTTATTTTTAAAAAAAGGCAGGTTTTAGTCCCTAAAGTGTTGAGCTACTTTCTTACGCCACTGTTTAAGCAATCTGCACAGAAACCACTCAAGTCGCCACTAATGGAGAGAGATTCTGGCTGTTTCTATCCATTTATTTAGAATAGAAAGGATGCGTACTGTACGTGTGACTGTGAGGGACTGAGAGACAACAATTCTGAGAGAGAGAGAGCGTGAGAGAGATAGAGGATGTGTTCCATTCAGAAATGATCACCCTATTCCCTTCGAAGTCTTACCATCCACTGTAAGAGCTTTGGAGCGCTGAAAAGTGTGGAGCTCAAAAATAATGGTCATTTGGAACTCACTTTTAGAGTTATTTTTATTAAAAAGTGTGTTTAGAATGACTTTAGAGCATGGCGATAATGATTAGACTATAAACCCTTCAAAGTGCCCCCCGAAGGCATCGTTCAGATCATTTGGTATGCAGGGAGTGTGGGAGTGTGGGGGTGTGTGTGTGTGTGAGAGGGAGAGAGAGAGAGAGCGAGAGAGCGAGGTGCTCAGTCATACAAAACTACAGTCATATACATTATTAGATGAATAATGCCTATGTAGATTTTTATTCTCTTTTATCGTCCCCATATGAAAGCCATAGTCAGGATGAAATGACAGAGGCTGCAGCTGAGAGTAGGGGAAGAAGGTGTGATCATTCTTAAATCTGACGTTCAGAACTTCAGACACCTAAATTTGACAGCTGTAAACCAGTGTTGGGTGGTAATATACTATATATAGGTTTAATTCAAGATTGTTTTGACTAGCTTTTTTTTTTTTTTGGTTCAAATGTGGTTTTTTTGATGGCTTAAAGTTCATTTTATGAAGCTTCTATTTGATAAATAAAAATGTTTTTAATGATTAGACAAATTTTGTAATCATTGTGTAAGGTTAGCTACAGAAGCCCCCCTTACACCAAATAAATATTTATAAATATACAAATTGACCACTGCTGATAGTAACTGGGTGGTGCAGTTTTCCTCCTCAGCTTATCATTTCCAAAAAAAAGTCCCACCTTCCTTATGGCAATCTAATATTCATTCACATGTGTAACAAACTCCAAGATGGGCAAGGAGGAGGCGGGAACTGAGTGAACTCCAACGTAAAGATTTAATAATAAAGAGAACTCAAACATATCAGAAACCACAAATGTAGCACCGACATAAAACACGTGTGCATCTCTCTCTCTCCCTTCCAGCCGCTCCTTTATTACTCTCTCCCACTGATTAGACAACTCAGTGCCAGGTGTGCATCCTCACAGCCTGGCCCCTCCCTCCTCCTACAGGTTTATATATTTTACAGGCATTAACTGTAAACACACACAACATTATCATCCCGAAAGCATTCCAAAACAGCCCTGTACCCTGTTTTTACCATCAGGATGGTTTTAGTCTGGAGTCTTGCTACATACTGCGCCACCATGCCACACACACACACACACAGAATACACTAAAACTAAAAATCGTTCTTACCTGCATACTGCTTCTTCTTTACTAACTCTGTGAAAACATGTAATTAAACAATAATTTATATCCAAATACAGTCAGATTAAACAAAACATAACAATACAATAACTATTATTTACATAATATACTGCATATACTATAGGCCAAAAGTACAAAAAAAATTAAATCATTTTTTTTATTCTTCATAAAAAGGCCAATTGTTTTGTTTTTGCTATACAGTGAAGACTTTGGGTTTGATATCAGACCAGGCCACCCAATTATTAGGTGAGCAAAAATATTGGAATTCGAAGATAGACTTAAAGGGAATTAAAGTAAATAACACCTAATATTTGGTTGCATATTCCTTGCTTGTAATAACTGCATCAAGCTGGTGACCAACTGACATAACCAAACTGTTGCATTCTTCTTTAGTGATGCTTTTTCAGGCTTGTACCACAGAATTCATTCTGCTGCTACCATCATGAGTTACATCATCAATAAAGATTAGTGAACCCACACCAGAAGCAGCCATGCAAGTCCAAGCCATGACACTACCTCCACCATGCTTGACCGATACGTATGTTTTGGATCACGAGCAGATCCTTTCTTTCTCCACATTTCGGCCCTTCCTTCACTTTGGTAGAGGTTAATCTTGGTTCCACAACTTTTGTGGCCCATTTCTGTATTTCTTTGTGAATTCCAATCTGGCCTTCCGATACTTACTGCTGATGAGTGGTTAGCATCTTGTGGTATGACCTCTATATTTCTGCTCTCAAATTCTTCTTTGAACAGTGGATTATGATACTTTTATCCCTACCCTGTGGAGGTTATTGGTGATGTCTATGACTATTGTTTTTGTGTTTTTCTTCACAGCTCTCACAATGTTTCTGTCATCAGCTGCTGTTGTTTTCCTTGACTTGTTCCACGTCTGGTTGTTAGTACACCATTTTTTTTAAGGATGTTCTAAATTGTTGTATTAGCTATACCCAATGCTTTTAGAATGGCTCTGATTTTCTCTCTTTTCTCAGCTTCAAAATGGCTTGCTTTTCTCCCATAGACATCTCTCTGGTCTTTATGTTGGTTTATCCTTTTTAAACAACAAATGCAGTCTTCCCAGGCAAAACCCGTGGCAAAAACCAAGAGCAGACATTCAAAGCTATTAACTGTTTAAACAATCAATCTAATAGGGCACAGCTGGGCAACTAGATATGCCTGCCAGTCACATGTTCCAGTATTTTCGATCACTTGAAAATAGGTGAGTTCAAACAAAAGGTGTCTTTAAGTTGTTTAACACATCTAGATATAAATATCAGGAAATTAAAGCTGAAATTCTGATCTATCCTCTCATATTCATCTTTTGATCTCAAACCCAAATGTCTTCAGTGTATAGCAAAAAAAAAAAATTGGCCTTGCAATCCAATACTTTTGGAGGGGACTGTATATATTCCACACACAGAAAGTCTTAAAATTTCAAGCTAAGGTGTAATTACCATATTCCACGCTCTGTCTCTGCAGTTCTGAAAAGAGAAAAATGTTAATATTAGAGTCTGTACTTAGATACTTGTAGGATATTGTTTAATACATTGTTATTTTCTATTCAAGTGTTGTGTGTAAAAACCATATACTTTTTTAACTTTATGTAGAGCCCTGGACAAATGGTTGGATTTCTGAATTTGGCATTGTGTTGAACGGGTAGGGGAGGACAACGCAGGTGTGTTTTTTTTTTTTTTTTTTTTTTTTACCGGGGGGGAGTCAGAGAAGTTTGGGGTGGAAAGAGCTACTTTTCACCGCGAAGAAAGCTCGCAGCCGTCACGTTCACGGACGTTTTGAGTGGCAGGCTCTGTGGAGAAAGTTTTCCGTGAGTTATTTCAGTGTGAACATATCACGCATGAGTTCACAGCTCGTCGCACGAGATAGCGCTGCGAGAGAGTTCTAAGGAGGCCGCACGCACCCCAGCCTCGCGTGAGTCCGCTGCGGAAGAAATCCAGCACGAGGATAGTCTACGTGAGAAAGTCTCTTTTACGGTTCGTAACGACTTTTCTTTCCCTCGTTGTTTTGTGATTAGATTAAGGGTGAAAACTTCATCCGGAAGAATATTCCCGTGTTTATTTTTCTCAAGTTCAGTGAAGCAGTTATAAGTCATATTATTCATTTGAAATTCGGAAGAATATACCCGTGTTTGTTTCATTAATTAGTTGTAAAGTATCACGGTGGTGTGTGCAGTTTGGAGTTTGTGTCACCTGCGTGATAACTGTCTTTTACGAGACTGAGAGATAGTGGAGTCAAGGTTGGGAGGTGGAAGACGTGCATTGAGGGTCAGCGATTATTATTCCACAAGTGAAATCTAGTTTCTCCTGGATTTGTGAGTACAGTTTTTCCCATCGAAAGAGCTCCAACTAGGTGTACTTCAAATCCCAGCTGGGTAATATTGAGGTGAAATCTGAGTAAAACCAGAGTATTACATTGACATTGGGTTTATTTCTTTATTTTTCCCTTTCTTTTTGATTATGATGTTTATTGTGATTAATACTGTTGAGACTGTGTGAATTGAGAAAACACAGAGAAAAGAAAAAGACATACCAAAAGAGTTCCTGAGAATAATAAATCCACATTTATTTATCACCTTTAACTTTGTGTGTTTTCCCGTGGAAATGCTTAAAGATTTGTATTCTCAAGTTAAAAGTAACATAGTTTTGTACTTAAATTTCCAAATAAGAAACATAAATCTGACACAACCACGTGAAAATCTGAGACCTGGATTCTATACTGTAAATAATGTAATGAAAGAGAATGTGCCTTTACTGGGGTAGTGTTGGAAATAATATCCCCTAGACAGATTTTTATTGCGTGAGCCGCAAGATATTTACCTGGCAGGAGGGCTACATTTATATTTCTACTTTTCTACTCTTTGTTTTTGTCGAAAGTAGTAGTGTGGTGTTTAACACATTATGTATACCTGCATGAGGTCAGTAAAAGTATTATACAAATTAATGAATTACCCCTCCAACTGACATGTGATGTTTTAGTATTGTTCGATGTTGTTAATATGAGGCCTAACGTTATTTCTTATATTTCTCATAGTGATTTGATTTGTTCCTCTGTTGAGTTTAGTAGTGATTTATTTGCAGCAGCATTGATTTGTGCTTTCACTACCATCACCCTGGAGTATTATATCTGCATTTTGTGTCCTCTAGTGGAACATCTGGCATTACAATGGCTGTAGACTTAGATCTTGGTTTTAGTTACAATGTGGTAAATTGACCTGTTCATTAGATTACTAAATAGCACTAGATAGCACTAATCTGTAAAGACAGTAGTTCATATCAGTCATTTAGTTGTATTTACTTCCTTTCTGACCACAGGCACCTGATTTTGTCTCATAAAATGAACACACTCACACATCTGGAAAATTTCAGTAAACAGTTATTATTGTCTGAATCCTGTTTCAAACCCTTTTTATGTGAAACCTACATCACTACAGCAGCCTAAACAATCAGCCAAACCTCCCAGATACCTTTGTGATTACATTTATTCAGGGTGAAGACATTTCTGAAGACACCTCTCACTGTTTAAAACATTTTAATTATCTGTCTGTAGGTTGGAGTCTGTTGATTGCTTCATAGATGTTCTTTCTTTAGTTTGCACAATTAAATAATCAGTATGATCTTGAAGCACAAAAATTTCATTCTCACCTGTGTACTCCTTCTCTTTCTGCATCTCTGAGGATAAAACAGATGAATTTGTTTTAAATATTTTGTGTACATTCTATATAAGCAAATGTAGAAAATGATTAAGCACTGTAACAATGACAAGGTAAATGGACAACACAAATCAGATTGCAGTTATGAAATGTAATTTTCCACTAATATATATATTTGGTTAATGATTAAGCATTATGATTATGTACACATTGTAAAACAAGTTATCTTCTCAATTAAACTTGCTTAGTCAAAAGATCAAAACTATTTCACTGGCTAAAACTGAGTGAACTTTAAACTGCTTGTTCAGTTGATTGATATAATCATATCCTTCAAACTCAAAAAGCCTTTTATTTCTTGAATAAACTTAAGAAATTACATATTGTTCTTTGATCAGCTTGAACTAGAAGAATATCAGTACAATTCATACACTGTATGCACACCAAACAGCAAAGGTAGGCAAGCAGTACAGACTACACAGATAGGGTAAACAACCCAGAATGCACTGCAATTAATAATTAAGTGTCGGGAGCCAATCAGGTGCTTCCTCTGCTACAATATGTTGTAAAAACCATGCAACACAATTACACAGTTAAACAAGAAAAATGCTGCATTTCATAAAGAGCCTAAAATGGATGACAGAAATGACATTAACCTGTAAAACAACTGACTCAAAAGACTACAAGTCAAATATGGTGACTGACTACTTCTAAAAAAAACATTTGTAAGTCCATAAGAGATTGTCTGGTTATCAGAGTGTACTAATAAAATGTTCTTGTTAGCTAAGCAAAAATAGCAGCTAACTAGTTCAATTAGCTCTCTAGTACCTGTCTGGATTTACTCTAGGTTAGGTCTTGTTACCCTTAAATTGAAAAAACAAGAATTATCAACTAAATTATATAATCTATATATGTTTAAAAAATACACACATCACCTACCTGCATTCAAGGAGTGTCTTGGTTTTGTCTAGCTAGGTCTAATTAGCTGGTGTTAGAAAAGATATACTGAAAACCAGCTATATTTCTAAATGGTTTCTTTTTTCAAAAATGAATGATAAAAATCATATTAGACATTTAACTATACAGTTAACTGACTAGATTAATTTACTGGTTAAGGCTGGCAGATTCTGTAGGCTACAGTTGTGTCTCTTCTCATGCAAACCATGAGGCAAAAATCATGCACACAACACTGTATCCTCACAACAGACTAATCTGTCAGTCCAAATTTTAGCACAAACATACTTTTTAGGAAAAAAATTAACCTGAGGTTATTTGTTTGTTTATAGAAGTTGGTGAGAACCACACAATTGTTATTTAGGCCCTGATAAATAAAACAAAGAATTGAAGGAGGGTTTACTTTCTTTTTCACATGATTATACGTGCACATCCACAATTCCTTGGCTAAAGTGTAACTTAAAACGGTGCATCACATAAGTCAAAGTGGTAAATCCAGCATTATTAATTAATAAGTACAATGCTAAATTGTAGTCAGATAATTTTCAACAATATATTAATTTTACCATGGTCAGGTCGTGGCAGAGCGGTGGCAGAAACAGTAGGACTGTGTTTTGAATAAAGTGCAGATGTGTGCAGTTGTTTGTGTAATATATGCTGTGCAATATCAGGTTGAGGTAGTGGGTGTTGTGTAAACAAGTCCAAGCTCTAGTCCTATGTGTTGTCCTGGGTGAGGACCCGAATGGCCTATGAGAAGAAGCTCCTCCTCATTCTCTCTGTGTTGGCCTTCAGGGAGCGGAAGCACTTCCCTGACCGCAACAGAGAGAACAATACACTGTTCGGATAGCCGAGGTCCTTCAATGTTAGTTATAATATCCGTACAGCAAGCTAGCTTAGACATCGAAATGAGCAACATACCAGAAAAAGTACAAAGACTTCTCTGCTGAGGATTTGTTAGTACACTTAGAACTTCAGGTCACTGTTGGAAAGCGCGTGCGTTCATGAAGTTCAACTGTCATGTCTTAAATCATCACCCCATCAACCTTTTCTTGATCACCAAATAACTCATATAAAACATCTCCATCATAAGGAATGTTATTAGGGAGATATTAAGGTCAACTGAACTGCTAAAAATGACAGAAGACTATTCCTGAAAATAATTTGTGGAGATGTAATTTAAAAATATAGCTGCAAGCAGCGATAATGGGCCCAAGCACTACGGTGCCATAGCCACCCGATGGGTGTGTGAAAACAATGCACAGTGAAGCAAGCGCTGTAGAGTAACTTGTTTTGCGCTGATGTGTTAGGTTAAGCCCAGGTCTAAGGCTTTACAACAGCTTCCATGTCCAAACATACAGCTAATATTTGGTGAGATAATGCACGAAGAAGATAAGAGATATATGTATTTATCCTTATTAGCCATTAACTAATTGTAGTGAAATAATGTGTAGTGGGCACATGCAGTTAAGGGGGTGCAACATAGCTCTGTTTATGTGCCTTTCTCCTAGTTTGTGATTTGATTTGAATTACAGTGTAACAGCTATGCAAAGATTAAATGTAATTATAGTTATATAGTAGATGTCTTTTCAAAGACAGGATTGCTTTTCAAAAAATCCACATTAAATCTAAAATGACCTACTTCCTGTTGGGCAGAGCTAATGACTGTCAGTTTGAAAGTTGTCCGGCTTGACGAGAACAATATATGCACCGAGTTTGGTGACTGTAGGTGAAACTGACCCCACCACTTTAGTCAAAAGGGGGTGCTACAGAGCCCCCTCACCACACCCATGACTTAGCTTTTGCCTACGCCTAACGGCCAACAACTCTGACGTGTGCCGATTTTCATGAAATTTTAAGCACGCTAAGAGCCTCAAAAACACCCGAAAAGAGTATTAGAGTTTGATGCGTTATCATGGCAGTACTATTTAAGGTATCAAGAACACTTTCGCAATTTTACATCAGCTGTGTGTTGACATTACTCTGACCAAGTTTGAAGTGATTTGGGTAAATATAAGAAGACTATTTAAAAGCCTGTTTTAAGTCACACAGTTCCTGCTGCCAATTGGTGGCGCTATGACCGTGACTCTCAATAGTCACATCAGTGTGCTCAGCCCCCAGTACCAAACATACAGCTCAAGTTTCATCTAAATCACTCAATGCATGCAGAAGATATGAGACACTTCCTGTTTCCTTTTTCACCATAAATTTATTGCCTTGCCATGGCGAAACCACTCGCGATATCAAAAATCCCTTCGCAATGTAGCATCCTCAGTGTCTTGGCATAATGTTGACCAAGTGTGGTGACAATCACATGAATCCCTTAGGAGGAGTATTTAAAAGTTCAGAGCCTGCAATTTTCAAAACATCCACATTAAATTCAAAATGACCTACTTCCTGTTGGGCAGAGCTAATGACTGTCAGTTTGAAAGTTGTCCAGCTTGATGAGAACAATATATGTACTGAGTTTGGTGACTGTAGGTAAAACTGACCCCATTGCCCGGGCCTAATGGCCAATGACTCTGACGTGTTTGCCAAATTTCATGAGTTTCTGAGCATGTTAAGGGCCTCAAAAGCCCCTGAAACCTTGAAAAAAAAAAAAAAAAAAAAAATAGTGCTTAGGAAAACAATAGGGCCCTGCGCACTTTCAGTGCTTGGGCCTTAATGAAAGGATGCCATCTGTCCCATTCGCGACCATGGGAATAGGTACTGCAGCTAGCCACTAGAGGGCCTCAGAGACATTTTGGCTTCACTTCTGAATCCCTGTTACGATGTCCACTCATATAGGTATACAATCACTGATGCACACTAACAGTGAATAGATGAATACACTTAAAAAATTTGATTTCCTAGTTAGTACATAAGTACTGTATACAGGGACTAAACAGAGTTATGTAATAAGTGGGGTATTTTTTGTAAGTTGTGATTCTCCTTACAAACACCCACCCACCCACCCACACACCCAGACCAAAGCCATCTGATCTGTTCATAGGGCTGTTTGTCATCCTTTCCCAAGTTCATCACTAAGAACTGATAGCCTATCTAACACCTTGCAGTAACACAGTTGGGGTCCCATCCTATTGTAAAATGTAAGGTATCATTCCCATTTGATAAACTGGTCACTGAATGTAAAACGTAACTTGGTTCTAACCCCCAAGTAGGAGAGAGGATCTTGGGGAGAGACTTTGCCAACTGGTCTCAGGAGCGAATCTTAAATCTGATTTCTCTGATGTAATTCCATTTGAATCCTATGCTGTATCTAACATACATGCATACATTCCATTGATTTTCTACAATTTATTTACTGCTTTTTTGTTTATTTTTTCTTTTTTTTTTGGATAATAAACTGTTGTAACTGACTTATTTTTAAAGTACTCAGTAGCTCTTCTTGAAAGAAGTATGATGCATGTGAGTATATTCAAGTAATGGTCCATTACTTTAATATACTCACATGCATCATACTTCTTTCCAGGGCTACTACACTACTGTTACACCACCCACATATTACCTCACCTGTCATAGCCATTAAACAGACAGAGATAAAGGTGCAGCTCATTCACTAACAGATTTCCTATAACCACAGTCACTCCTGAAGTCTCAGCATTAAAAGCAGCAGTATAACATGCAGTGCTGACAGACAGAAGCACATGCTCTCTACTCACAGTTCTTCAGATATTGGAAAAAATATTTATTAAGTTCAGGTGTAATTACCGGCTCCCAGCCTCTGTATCTGCCTCTCTGAAAACAGACAAGATTAAAATGTTAATATTAGAGAAAATACAGTACTGATGTTTAGAACACAGAGCCAATCACACTTAGTCATACTAGTCATGTAGTTTATAAACATGTATAGTTGAAGAGTAGACAGCAGAAATGTGGTGTGGTCCATAATATTACTATACAAAATAATGTAATCCACTAACCCCTTACTGAGTCCTCTATTTTTGCATGCCACATGTAATAGTTTCAGTTATCCAGTAACAACTGGCCCTGTACAAACACCCTCATAAAAGTGTTATAAATTATAGTCTTATGAAGCACTTCTACAACTTTCTCCAAGTGTCAAGAATTTGCAGTTAGTTAAAGAAACGCAGTATCTCAATCAGTCAGCTGATAATAATAATTAATTAATTGTTCTGTCTTTCATGTAAAGGCAAATTTGCATAAAAACCTCCAGTATCATTCTAGACATTTTGACATGAGCTTTTCATAAATTTTCCAGCAATGCTTTATCAAATATTTATGTCATGCTTATGAATGTGTTATAAAGGCACTATGCAGGTAGAATTCAAATAGTGTTACATTATTTTTTTTTTACTAAATCCTTATTTATGTCATAAGTACTTTAAGTTTTTTTCATAATGTTAAATGAGCTATAAATCTTAATGCAAATTCATTCCTGTTTCCTGTAATATTGTTCTGATATGCCAAATCGTTATTTGATGGAATTAAAGAATTCCTTTCATGTTAGTTTTTTGAGCGGATTTGATTTGTTTCTCTGTTGAGTTTAGTAGTGATTTATTTGTAGCAGCATTTACTTGTGCATACACTACCATCACACTGGAGTATTATATCTGCATTTTGTGTCCTCTAGTTGATTATCTGGCATTACAATGGCTGTAGATTTAGACCTGGGTTTTAGTTACAATGTGGTAAATCAACCTGTTCATTAAATTACTACTTGGCACTAGATAGCACTAATCTATAAAGATAGCAGTTTGTCCTTTGTCAGGATGTTCCAAATTTTTGTGTTGGCTATGCTCAATGCTTGTGCAACAGCTCTGATAGATTTTCCCTCTTTTCTCAGCTTCAAAATGGCTTGCTTTTCTCTCATAGACAGCTCTCTGGTCTTCGTGTTGGTGCATCCTTTTTAACAACAAATGAAGTCTTCATAATTGAAAACCAGGGCTCAAAGCAAGAGTAGACATTCAAAGCTATTAATTGTTTAAACAATCAATCTAACAGGATACACCTGGGCAACTAGGAACACCTATCACTCAAATGTTCCAATATTTTTGATCACTGGAAAATAGGTGGGTTCAAACAAAAGGTGCCATGTTCTAAGTTGTTTAATACATCTAGATGTACATATCAGGAAATGAAAGCTGAAATTCTGATCTATTGTCGCATATTCATCTTTCGAGCTCAAAACCAAATGTCTTATAGCAAAAAAACAAAAGAATTGGCCTCGCAATCCAATACTTTCAGAGGGGACTGTATTTATTCCACTGACAGAAAGTCCTAAAATCTTTAAAACTCAGGTGTAATTACCATATTCCATGCTCTGTCTCTGCAGCTCTGAAAAGAGAAAAAGTTTAATATTAGAGTCTGTACTTAGATACTTGTAGGATATTGTTTAATACATCGTTATTTTCTATTCAAGAGTTGTGTGTGTAAAAACCATATACTTTTTTAACTTAACTTTATATTTCTACTTTTCTACTCTATTTTTTGTTGACAGTAGATGTGTGGTGTTTAACACACTATGTTTACCTTCATGAGGTCAGTAAAAGTATTATACAAATTAATTAGCCCTTCAGCTGACATGTGATGTTACTGTATTGTTCGATGTTGTTAATATGAGGCCTAACGTATTTCCTCGAGAGGATTTGATTTGTTTCTCTCTTCAGTTTAGTATTTTTTTTTTTTTGTAGTAGCGTTTATTTCTACCATCACGCTGGAGTATTATGTCAGCATTTTTTGTCCTCTAGTGGATCATCTGGCATTACAATGGCTGTAGTACAATAATCTGGTTGCTTAAGTGTGCACACCCCTAAACTAACACTTTTGATTTTATTACAGGTCTGGGCTCTGGCTAGGCCATTCAGAAACAGTGATCTTCTTTTGGTTAAGCCATTCCTTTGTTGATTTGGATGTATGCTTTGGGTCATTGTCATGTTGAAAGGTGAAATTCCTTTTCGTCTTCATCTTACTAGCAGACACCTGAAGGTTTTGCACTAAAATTGACTGGTATTTGTAGCAATTCATGATTCCCTCCACCTTGATAAAAGCCCTAGTTCTGGCTCAAGAAAAGCAGCCCTAAAGCATGATGCTGCCACCACCATGCTGCACTGTGGGTATGGTGTTGTATTGGTGATGTGCTTTTTTGCACTAAACATACCTTTTGGAATTATGGAATTATTATAGTTTCTAGAGTTGGTCTCATCAGACCATAACACATTTTGCCATATGGTTTGGGGTAATTTATTTGAGCTTGGATGTTTTTTGTGAGAAAGGGCTTCCATCTAGCCACCCTACCCCATAGCACAGATATGTGAAGAATATGAGAGATTCTTTTCACATGTAATCAGTACTTGTCAGATATTCCTGTAGCTCCTTTAATGTTGCTGTATGTCTCTTGGCAACCTCCCTGGTAAGCATTTGTCTTTTCCTTTTATAACTTTTGGAGAGACATCCTGTTGTTGGTGATCACCAAGATCACGGTGGTCGCTGTGGTGCTCCATTTTCCCCACTTGTTGATGATGGCCTTCACGGTGTTCCATGGTACATCTAATGTTTTGGAAATTTTTTTATACCCCTCCCCTCTCCTCTCTCCCCTCTCCTCTCTCCCCTCTTCCAACAAGTGAGATACCATGCATGCTTTGTAAGCTCTTTGGGGACCATGGCTTCGGTAGTCTGATGGAACCAAGAAAATGAAGAAAATCCTACAGAAACAGCTGGTCTTTATTTGGGGTTAATCAGAATAATTTCATCGATGACAGCTGTATGATAATTACTTTTGGACATGAGATTGAATGTGATTGGTTCATTCTGAACACAGCCACATCCCCAATTATAAAAGGGTGTGCATACTTATGCAACCAGGTTATTGTAACTTTTATTTTTCCCAATTTTTCTCCTAATTTATTTCTCATATATTTTTCCCTAAAATGTGTCTGATTATTTTTCCCTTAATTTTTTGTATTTTGTAATTTCACCCTGAAGGTGGAAAAAGTTCTGACATGATTTATCTTGGTTTCATTTGTTACATCACAAAAACCTGCCATTTTAACAGGGGTGTGTAGACTTTTTATATCCATTGTATATATTTGGTCATATACTGTTATAAATTTGGTTAATGATTAAGCATTATGATTACCTACACTGTAAAAAAAAAAAAAATTCTCTTCTCATTTAAACTTGCTTAGCCAAAACATCAGAACTATTTTACTGGCATAGTTATGAAAAATGGAGTGCACAGATGTAGCTACAATTGAGTGAGCTTTAAATTGCTCATTCAGTTGATTCATATAATTCATTTCTGTTTCCTGTAATATTGTTCTGATATACCAAATCTTTATTTAATGAAATTAATGAATTCCGTTCACTTTTTCAAAAAGATCTTGTGTTAATGAAATTAAATGGATGAACACACAGTGCTGAGATGGGAGTATGAGACAGGACTGAATTAAATCATCCTCTCCAGAGAGAGCATGGCCAAATGGGCTCCTGACTAAAGATGGCTATGGTGTATAATCTGCAGTATAATTTAAGCCTTTGGTGTTATTAAAGAAAGTGATTTAAATTTTACCTTTCTTGTGACAAATAATTGCAGTTATTGCAGCTATCAATCCAACAGCAATAAGACATGCTGAAACTGAAATGCCAACAATCCACTTCCAAGCATCGAAGACTTTACCTAAAATTAAACCACATTTACCACATTACAGATATTTTAAGAAACTGTTCAAGAATTAATTTATAGGTACAGACCATACTCTTACACAGACCACCGTTGTGGTATTGCCAATAGATAAAATAAAAATAATGCACAAGTTCTGATGCATAAATAGTGCCCATCATGGTCATGTATCAATATTAATTACCTTAATCTGTAATGATTACAGTAGAATGTAACAGTCTAAATCTAAGTGTAAAAGTTTTTATAATCTTAGATACTTACTATTAATGATAACTTCTGCCTCCATCATGTGATGAATTTGTTGAAATCTGCAGTAAAACCTGTTGGAGTCGCTATAATCATAAACAGTGATGCGGCGTTTCACACTGAAGCCCTCAGTGTCTCTGTGTGTCTGTGTAGCTTCAGCAGGCAGAGTGGCTCCTTCTTTGTCCAGCCACAGAACCTCAGGTTCAGGGTTCCAGCCTCTGGACTCACACACTAGATTAATCCCTCCTGAATTATCATAACTCTCCATCAATATCACTGGGTGGCTTCCTTGAGCTACAATCAATAAACAACAACAAAAAACATTGCAATGTAAGTTTTTAAACAAACAAAAAAACATAAGTAATGTATCTTTCCCAACAGAGTTTCTAATTAGTGTAACACTAAATACTAAAAACAAGACAAGGCAAAATTAGTTTTTGTGAAATTGCAGTTTGCCGAAAGAAGCATCTGAGACAGGTAAGTTTCCTACACCTATTCTAATAAATCTCTTTTGACTGACACAGATAAGTTTCTACAGAGTCTTTTTTAATACTGATCAATGTCCTTTACTATTTTGTTAAAAATCATTATAGTAGTAACAGTAACAATATTTATTTTATATTACATTATAAATCTACTTATATTGTAATTAACTATGACATTTGTGTTAGACAAGTTCTTTTTTATAATTATTAACATTTATTGCCGATTTTTCTAGCTGCTTCCTTGTGAAAAATCAATGTGCATGAAAATGCACCTGAAAAATCTGCAGGAATTGCGTGATGCAATCATGTCAATATGGACCACAATCTCAAAGGAATGTTTCCAACATCTTGTGGAATCCATGCCACAAAGAATTGAGGCTGTTTTGAGAGCAAAGGGAGTTAGGCCCGATCCAGTATTAGTATAGCGTTCCTAATAAAGTGCTCAGTGAGTGCAAGTCTGAGTGACTCCTTTGCTTGGGATCATTTAGTCAGAAATTGAACTCGCACTCTAAAGGCTGTTCAAACGCTATAGATTTAAAGTGGATTATGTATGCACAACCCATTAATAATGTTATGTAGCATAACATTTGTTGTATAAACCTTCAATACAGAAATGGATCTTACCTTCGACAATGACGTTCACAATGATGTCATCGGACCAGGATTTGTCCTCAACAAGACACTTATATTCTCCTCCATCAGAGACTCGGAGAGCTGAGAGTTTGAGTGAAGCGTTGCCTTTCTGTAGCTCCTCTTTAAACAGTGATGTTCTTCTTCTGTAGGACTGAGCCTGATATTCATTTCTGTCTTCATGATCCTTATAGAGATGCACTAATGAATCCTTTACATACAGTCTGAACCACTCCACTGTCATGTCCACAGCGCTGGTGTTGGGTTTGATAAAACAGGGCAGAACCAGATCTTCACCAGCTACAGCAACAAGAGGAGCTTCTGGACCAACCACCTGTAAACGCTCTGTATTGTGGAAAAAATATCAACAAATACTGTTTATCACTATAGTTTGTGAATGTAAAAGGACCAACTTTATTTAATTGTACACCTTATTTTTGAACATGGAAGCAAGGTCGTACTTGATTTCGACATTCCCTTAGTTTCCTGCCATAACTAACTGTAGCTACACTGATCAAGACAATAACAATTAGGGCTGTCAGAACAAATTTCTATAATATTTATGTATTTAAAATAAAAAAATCGTTTAAGGGCACATGTACCACTTTATCAAAACTTCATCAAAACCATTTGGCCAAAAGACCCCTGTTAGGAAAGGAATACAGGTCATTTATGGTAAACATTAAAGCTGAATACAGGTAAGTAGTTTCCAACAGACACTTATCAGAGTCACACTGTTCTGGTGACTGAATGATGTTCTATTGGATATATAGCCTATTAAATAGTGTGAACAACCTCATTCAATAAACATAGTGAATAGTTGGAGGTGGCTTTTTTATGTAAATATGTAAAAAGAATTTATGTAAATATGTAAAAATTACTGTGGTTAAATACATAATTTGTATCTGAAACACTAAATTTTGAAATAAAATTATCATTTTGACTCCTCATGATTGCGTTGCATAGTGTCACTCTACCACTATATACACTAACCGTCCACTTTAATAGTAACACCTGTACACCTGCTCATTTATGCAGTTATCCAAACAGTCAATCATGCGGCAGCAGCACAATGCATAAAATCATAAAATCATGCCGATACAAGTCAAGAGCTTCAGTTAATGTTCACATCAAATATCAGATTGGGGGAAAGGTGTGATCTCTGTGACTTTAACAGTGGCATGGTTGTTTTTGTCAGATGGGGTGGTTTGAGTATTTCAGAAACTACTGATCTCCTGGGATTTTCACACACAACAGTCTCTAGAGTTTACAAAGAATGGTGCAAAGAAACAAAACAAAACAAACAAAAAAATTGAGTGAGCAACAGTCAATTTCTGGGTGGAAATGCCTCGTTGATAAGAGAATTTAGTGGAAAATGGCCAGATTGATTTGTGCTGCCAGGAAGGATATAGTAACTCAAATAATCACTCTTTACAACTGTGGTGAGCAGAAAAGCATCTCAGCATGCACAAAACATCAAATCTTAAGGTGGATGAGCTACAACAGCAGAAGACCACATTGAGTTTCCACTCCTTTCAGCCAAGAACAGGAATCTGAGGCTATAATGGGCACAGACTCACTCAGACTGGACAGTTGAAGATTGAGGGGGAAAAAAATGACCTGTTTCCGGTGAGTCTGTGCCCATGATAGCCTCAGATTCCTGTTCTTGGCTGACAGGAATGGAAGCTGATTCTCTTCTGATCTCTCTCATAAACAAGGTGTTTCAACATGCAGACCCTCTGCACACAGGATGTTTTTTGTTCTGTGTAAACTCTAGAGACTGTTATGTATGAAAATCCCAGGAGATCAGCAGTTTCTGAAATACTCAATCCAGCCCTTCTGGCACCAACAAACATGCCACTGTTAAAGTCACAGAGATCACAGTTTTCCCCCATTCTGATGTATGATGTGAACAGTAACTGAAGCTCTTGACCTGTATCTGCATGATTTTATGCATTGTGCTGCTGCTACATGATTGGCTGATTGGATAACTACATAAATGAGCAGGTGTACTGGTGTTCCTATTAAAGTGGACGGTGAGTGTATGCATCCAATTAATCACTCTTTAAAGCAACAAATATTACACTGAAATTGTAAAGTAATTGTATAGACCTAGTAATGTAGGTAGCCATGGCAACAGTTAGCTAATGGCAAAAAAAAAATACATAGGGAAAAACACACACACACACACACGTCCCCGCTCACACAGCCTGCTGAGATGGAAACAGGGATGGGTTTCCCAAAATGTTCGTAACCCTAAGAAGATGTAAGAAGATCAATGTGTTTATATTAGCCTCTTTCATCTATATTACTCTAACTTATTTTATTCACATTAAAAACAACTCACATAAACACAGTAAGATCAATATAGTTTTTCCCATTAAGATAAAACCTGAAAAAATGTCATTTGACTGTTAAAACTTAGGAAACTTTCTCAGCTTATGAGTCCTGCCTCTTTTTCGATTGATCCACTAGGTAGTTACATCTTGCATCCCTCAGAAACATTTCCATTTTGTTGTAAATCATTTCTGTTGTGTTTTCAGTTTATTGCAGTGCTTCTGATCTTGCATGTGTTTTATCAGTTTGCAGCGTGTTTCTACATGCAGTCTCTGTGGTCTCAAACAGTTATGCAGTACGCGGAAGAATTTGCAGCTGCTGTTTTTGAACCTTCATGAGTGTGTTGCCAGTTTAATGCATTCTTTTTCTGCTTTTGTATGTGCTTTCAGTGTTTGCATCATGTTGACTCCTGTTGGTCACCGCAGTTTTCACAAAGAAGAATTTCTTAAGAATTGGGGATTGATTGTGCAATTCCACACGTCCTTATTGTGCCCAGGTTTGCAGAATGGTGGCACTAGGTTCATCCTTTTATTCATTTTTTTAATTATTAATATAGAATTCACTGTATATAGCTACCACACACACACATACACAGAGAGAGAGAGAGTTTTCATACCTGATTGAGATTCCATAAAGCTGAAGAGAATCAGGAGAGTCACATATAAAAACATAATTCCTGAAAGACAGTTTATCATTATTACTTCAGTCTGTTTCACAAGATAAATAGCACAATTTAATACATCAGTTATATCAAAAACTCAAAATACTCGCTTATTTGCAAGGTTTATATTTTTCTTAGCATAAGAAGACACTAAAAGATAAAGCATCTTTGGTGAACTTTCATTTGTGTAACCTGTTCTTTAAACACACCTTTTTTCTACAGAAGCATGCCAAGACATAAGGTAGTCTCTTTAAAGTAACTAACTTTGCTGCACATTACAATGGTCTAAATTTAAAGATTTTTCATTTCTTGTACAAATAAGTACAAAAAACATAGAACATGATAAAAAAAATTGTTTAAGGGTTTTATGTGGCTGAGAAAACCTTGTTACTGTCCGGAGTGATTGTTTATGTTTACAAAAATCAAAGGGCACCCAGCACAGCCAGATAATTAAAAAAAAAACCAAAAAAAACATGCTGTCCTGCAATAAAACTTAACAACCGGTAACAGGGACACAGGAAGACATTACATTAGGGTTTCTGGTATTTTAATACAGCAGTGATGTCACATCCGAATTATAGTCAAATAATTTTTTAACAGAGATTGTGTGTTGATTACAGTATTTATACCACAGCACAGTTGAATTCTTGAATGAGAAGGTGTTGATGAATTTTCTATAGCAGCACAGGTCTGATTATTTATGTCTGTAACATAAATGATAGGTTTATTAATGTGTGCATTCTAATGTTATCATTTCTGTAAGAGTTTATTCACAAGGACTTGTATTGGTCAATGGTTAAGGCTCTGGGTTACTGATCAGAAGGTTATGGATTCAAGCACCACCAAGCTGCCACTGTTGGGCCCTTGAGCAAGGCCCTTAACCCTCTCTGCTCCAGAGGCGCTGTATCATAGCTGACCCTGCACTCTGACCCCAGCGTCCTAACAGGCTGGGATATGGGAAAAGAGAATTTCACTGTGCAGTAATGTATGTGACAAATAAAGGCTTCTTCTTGGTATGATGAGATTTTCTCTCTCAAGTTAGTAAAAAAAAGTTAAGTCAAGTTAGCTTGTCATATTACAGAGAAGCCGTAAAGAGTAAATTCCTCTGTCCTGAAAACTTGAGTCTCGCGGATATTCAGTAAGATTGAAAATGTAACTAGGAACAGTTAATAATCTGGCAAATTGCTGTGGTAAGAGAGGAATAGTGTGCTAGAGTCTGTGCAGTAGATCTGGCTGAACGAGCAGTGGATCCTCCTCTCACCCGCCCAAACACTGCGCGCGCGTCCACCATCAATTACCCAAAGTGCAGCTTAAAACAGTGCATCGGCTAAATCAAAGGCCAAAGCCGTCAATCACCTCGTCAACCACACCCTTTTATTTCTCACCGAATAACTCCTATAAAACGCATTTGTCATTATGCTGGGGGAGATATATAATCCAATATATAATCTGCTTATTATTCCTAATTTTCATATTCAATTAAGAAGCAAATATCGGAAAACGAAAAAAAAAAAAAAAA
>CM040457.1:9679955-9695722 GCA_022758105.1 Pangasianodon gigas | reverse complement strand
GTACAACCATTTTTCTGTAACATTAAATTTTAGTTAGAAAGTAATGTTTGGAAATATAAAGCTTTTTACTGACTGAGTAATGCATAAGTCATAAGGAGTAAGAGAAAGGCTTGGAGCTCTGGCTTCTTGACATGTTATTACGTTATCAAACTCAGGACGTCACAAACCAAATACACACGTTATTGTTCATCTGGGAATGCTGGGAGGTGAGTGGATGCACATGAAAGTGAAAATACCTCTTAAAATGTAAACTTTCTGAGTAGTGTGGGAGAGAGGAAAAGATCAGGGTGGCTAGTAAACATAATGGTTTGAATCAGATTCCAAAATCAGTGAGATCCAATAATGCTGCACAAACCCACCATTTTCTCTCAGACTCTTACCAATGCAATATTTGTGACTAATTCACAATGTTGTCCATTAGCATATAACTTATTCAGATTATTTATCTTGTATTTTTTGTATGTAAAAAAATAAAGTGAACAAATTATATCACAGAGCAAACTCTTACATTTATTAATCTAGTGTATACATAAGGAACAAAAACCTCCAACAACTAAATATTGGCAACTAAAGATTGTTTTTACTGTCCTAATGTGAAACTGTATTTATAATTATGACCCTAGTAAAATGTACAATGCATGATAATGTGATAATTGCATAATATGATATGATATGATAATAATTCCATATAGGCTTTGAAGGTTTTACCGGTGAATAAACACAAATAAATTGTTGGCTGAACACACTGAAATCTACTTCAATGAAACACTCTCAGCTCTTGTCTGAACTTGCTATAATTTTTTATGCCTACATACAGTACAATATCAAGCTGACGCAAATCTTGTAGTTATAGAATTGAGAAATATGGGGGCAGCTCCAATGAAAATGGGTGAAATATTACATCAAATAACTTTTTGATGCGTATTGAGAGACACAGTTTGCCCTACAGAATTGCCATGGGAATCATTTTTGGTAGGTACTGTAGCAACCACTGCAGTCTTAGGTACTTCTTCCCAGTGTCATAAACAGAAATAAGAAGTATACATATATGACCTTTGTGAAATAACACACCCATTTAATATGTAATTCATAACAGATTGCTTTCCACTGATTAAGAAAATTAATTATTTAATATTTGGCCCAAGAAGTTTAATATTAACTCCTGCATTGCTCTGTTGATGCTAACTGAAATCAAAATGATGGGGGTTTATCATGTCCATTTAAACAGTCTGAAGGTAATGGACAAATTATGGGGACACAGACACATGGTGACAAATGCACCTAATCTAATAATGTTTCATTTCAGGATTAGGCTTGTGTGTGTGTAAAGATTTAGTCTTAGCTTTGCTGCAGAATATGATGTTTAAACGTCTGAATTGTTTAGCTGTGGGATATCCTGTTGATCTCCTGAAGCAATATAGTCCGCATTAAGCACTTCAGTCAGCACAGATAGGCCTACTGTTAATCCCAAGGACCACTCTTAGCCCAGCTGATAGTAGAAAAATATGCTCTATAGGGTTACTTTTTAAACCTGGCATATTCCTGGTGATTAGGTCTTTTGTTAAAAACACTGGAGTTTATATTGAATCTAGCCAGGAGCTACAGCTGTGCCCTCATTTGAATGTGATGAGGTAGTCTGGGTAGGCCTGGCAGTCATGAAACACCACAAACATACTGGGTTTCTGCATGTTGTCGACCACACTGTCAAATCTGTCATTAGGATCCTGTGATGAGCGAGGAGGGGGAACCACCATGTCACCTTTTCCCTGGGTGTAATGACCCGTTAGTACAAGTGTCACAAACATGAGCTGTGTCCCATCTGTGGAAGGTGCAGAGTACGTGGGATTGGCTGAGTAGCTGGCATTCACAGCAAAGTATGTCCCGAGTCCATACATGGTTCCTGCACAGGAAAAAAACAAACAAAATATCTCAAAGTTAATTTTGGAAAAATAAATTTTAGTCCTTTAATTTAGGTTGAAAAAGTTTTGAAACCATATAAATGGGTGATGAATTTTAGTCAAGCACTCAGTTAACCATTACCATTTTGTCCAGCAAATCTGCGGTTAAAGTTACTGCGCTGTATAGAAGCGCAGGCATCGGCTGTGGTCCCGTGGTATAGGACTCTCTCTCCTGCCCCAACTGTCCCATTCTTATTCTGCAGCTCTTTCTTACGAACTTCGTAGGCCCGGCGCAGATTCACATTTTGAATGCGTTCAATCTGTGAAAAAATTTTTGATGTATAAGACTTGTTTTTACTGACAGCTTACTGCTGGTATACATTTTGAAATGTATCAACATCCCCCCTTTTCTCTCTCTCTCTCTCTCTCTCTCTCTAATGTTTTTACTACTACATTCCTATTAGTTCAATCCTTTACACTGCAGCACACCTTGACGACTGCTTTTGCGACTGTTCTCTTGAAGTCACTTTTCACTTTTTTGTACTCAGCAGAGCTGGAGTGCAGAGGAACCACCTTTAGAACCTCCCCTGTGGTCATGCTGTCCCAGTAAAGTGGAAAATCAAAACCTGAGGCACAGATATAAACCAATATGAATAAATTTAATCAGATCAAGGGGGTTAATTTTTTCTAGTTTGATTCATTATTTAAAAATTGCGTGGCCTTGCACCTGATAAGTTCTCCAGTCGTTTGATCTTTGCCACAACTGTAGATCCAATTGCTGTGGCCTCCATCTTTGTAAGATTTACTGTCCATTTTTGTGTTTTTGCATCCAGTATCCCTCCACCAACATTCTTGTTTTCCAGCTGATGATGAGCCTCTTTAGGTAACCTCTCCCAGGTTCCTCTTAAACCCAAAATGCACCAGCTGACACGGGAAAAAACTGCATCCTGTTCTTTCTCTCTAACCTACAATAACAGAATGCTGCATGTTTACATGTTTACAGTTATCAGGCCTTCCACAGACTGAGCAGACTGAACATCACTTGAATAACATTGTGCCCTTCTGAGCTTACTTCATGCCTGATACATAAATAGAGCCACAAATAAAGGAAATATATTTTTCTTACACTATTCCACTCAAATCTACTACATACCTGCCTGACAAGAGCCTCTCGTATTAGTTGTGTGAACACATTTACCCCTTTTGTCAGTCCACTAACTTCCAACCCATCAGGGCCACGTTGGCTTATCTGAATACCCAGAGAAGTCACATTACTGATAATATCATCCACCTCAGCTGGAGTGAAGTGTTTAAGTTCCTCTTGTGAAACAAAATGAGAAGAGCAGTGGCTTTTATATGCTTGATGAAGCTCTCGACAGGCCCTTGAGACATTATCACCATTTAACCCCACTACAAGAAATTCAGCTGTGACATGCTGGTCTGGAAGAGACTGAACAAGAGAGCTAAGGTCTAGGGTCAAAGAAGATGGAGCAGGTCTGAGAGGTGTGAACAGCAAAGGAGCTGGTAAAGACAAAAGAAAAACAATGATCAGACAAAGGCAGTCAACTTGCAGTTCTTTCTGTGCATTTGTTCATTGGACACTGTCATGTTTACTCTCAATTTAAATCTTATGATAATTGATGTAGGAGTTGTAGCAACAGATATGTATTTTTCTCACCTGTCATCTGGGTAAATCTGCCAAAGATCTGCTGTGCCATTGCTTTGAACTCCAAAAAAACATGGATTTTCATCAAAACAACATGAATTCTTTTAACATTGTTGAGGTTAGTTTGTATTGTAGCATCCTTCACACCCTGGAGAATAGCCTGGGCCACCAGATGGGCATCTAACCCTCCTTTACCTACACAGCCCACAGGGTTTAGTTATTTCAGCATTTTTCACCAATTTTTATAAATTGTGCTTGTCTATGCACTCGTTTAATTTTTGCAACAAATTTGTAATTATTCAATCTAATTATTCAATTTTGCTACAAAGTGTTTCTGAGGCTGTAAGAGCTAAAATATACATATAAATATTGTATAATAAAAATACTGAAATCACATTTACATAAGTATTCAGACCGTTTACTCAGTACTATGTCTTGGCAAGGATTACAGCATTAAATTGTCTTGTTTATGATGCTACATGCTTAATACACCACGGATTTTCTCCCATTCCTTTCTGCAGAACCTGTTGAGTTGGACTGGAGATGTCATTGTATCTCTATTTTCATGTCTCTCCAGACAGGTTTGATTAGGTTTGTTCATTTACAGACATGTCCCAAACCCGCCCCAACATTGTACTGGATGTGTGTGTTGGGTGACTGTTGTCATAGTCAGCAATCTCAAGTCCTGAGGACTCTTCCATTAAGCAGGTATCTGTACTTTGATCTATTCATCTTTCCCTTTGATCCAGACAAGCCTCCCAGGCTCCGCTGCTGAATAATCCCACAGTATGATGTTTCCACCACCAAGCCTGACTAAACGAATGGAACTGGCCAACTGATGAGCAGTGCCTGTTTTTCTCAAAATATAATGCTTGGCATTCAGGCCATTATGATCTTGAAATTCATCACTGTGTAGACTCTTGATGGTTGTGCACTTCTTTCTTATAAGAACTATGGAATGCTGTTTTGTTTATGACCTATTAAGCTGCATTTTTCTGTACCCTTCCCTAGATCTTTTCCTAAATAAAATCTTGTCTCTGTTTATGGACAATTTCTCTGACCTCATAGTTTTGTTTTTTTTTTGTTTTTTGGAAATCAGCTGAATTTACCACAGGTGAATTTTAATAACAGTACTTTATTGGTAAGAAAAAAAAACTCATGGATGATGGAAATCAATGGAAATGGGATGTACGGTACCTGAATTGATTTTTGTGTTCTAGCAATGTGTCTCAAGACTTGTGTAAATGTGATATTCCAGTTTTGTTTATTTTTTAATAAATTTCCTTTATGAAGATTTATATACATAAATACTGACCAGCACAAATAGCAGGAATGGCCACTGACTGGTAGCCACTGTGCTCACATTTGAGCAGGATATCTCGTGCCAGTTTTTTAATAACATCTGTATCCTTTTCTCCACACACATGCATAATCGCCTTGCAGGGGAATTCTCCAGGCTGAGTGATAAAGATTTCTCCTTTCTTTACCTGCACTAGAATTAGAGGGAAAAAGTATGTGAAGAGGGAAAGATTTTGCCTCTTTTTATCTGCACTTGTTCATGAAAAAGTACTCAAACATACTGAACTGTACCGCTCAGTCTTATAGACACACCAGCAGCCCCTGAAGCATGTGAAAACTACAGTGAAGATGGTGCATAAGGCCAGAAGGAGCTGAATCAAGGTTTCATGACTGATTTGATTTTACAGACCAGGAGTAACAACCACATGCTCTCTGGTAGATGTGCATGAATCTGCAAGAGGTGTCACTATTTACATAAGGAAATGGGCACAGAAGTCTGCTTCCAATCACAGAAGCACAGAAAGCAGCCAGACACAATCTGAAGGGTGGCATCAAGACTCCCAAAAACACCTAAAGCCTGAACACTGGAGCTTATTTTATCAACAACTCTGACAGTGACACCTTAGCCCTTACTGCACTCACTATATCTACTGATGATTATACAATCACTAAGCTGCTTGACTCATTCACATTCCTGGATGTGTGCTGAGAGTGTGTGCCAACCAGCTATTTGCTTTTTTTTTTTTTTTTTTTTAACCAATATTTTCATTCTGTCCCTGGCCCAGCTGCCTCAGCAATCATTTCCTCTTCCTAACTAGACATAACACTATCTCATTTAGTGTAAAAGAATAGCTCTGCAAGAATCCTATTTATCCTTTCCAAGCTTGTATGTTCAGTATTCTGAGAATTAATAAAACACTCCGGATTGATTTGCCTGAAGATCTCAGGCTGTTAGGTTAGGTGATCACATGGCTGTATTCTATCTTGACTGATCAACACCACAATTATGTTGCCAGGCATGACTCATGGTCTAAACTTGACCATTATCAAGTTTTTTTTTTTTTTGACAACACAGCTGTAGTGGGAAGCATACAGAGAGAAGGTGAAACTTAAAACAAAGTGGTGCACTGACAACAATCTCTCCCTCAACAAAACCAGTGGAATACCCTAAAGATTGTACTTCCCAAAAACGTCTCATCCTTACTTCGGTAGATAATCTCACCTGGATACTGGTCACTTATTGTTGACTTTTTGTCCCAAAGAACTGCTGCTGTAATCATAAAGACTGGCCTGTGCTCATTCCCTCCTATTCACAATATTCTCATACTGAACATCCTTTCAATGTATTTAGTCTGTTTTCCTTTACAGTATAGAGTTGTAGAGGAGTAATGATTTATAATCCAACTATCAGGCGTATCACCCAGAAGAGTATGAGTTTCCTTTTGGGTCTGGTTCTTCTCAAGGTTTCTTCCTCGTGTCCTCACAGGGAATTTGTCCTTGCCCCCATTGCCTCTGGCTTGCTCATTAGGGATCTAAATATAAATCTACATGCAGATTTCTGTAAAACTGCTTTGTGACAATGTCTTTTCTTAAGTAGACTGTATATTCTGATTCATGGCTATAATCTGCAAGTTTTGTCTCTCACATTTTCAACATTGGTTAGGATTGTATAAATCTTGTAGTGTGGTCCAGCCATAGGCAGCTTTAAATTCTATATAGGTGATTTAAACTCAAAAAGTTAACACATCACACCTGACCAACAAGACATAGGTGGTCAAAACCTCCACTTTCTAAAGAAGCTGAAAAAAAACCAATCTGACCTCCAGCCCCTAGCTCCAAACCAACTAGTATATGCTGACCAGCAGTATTAAAATTTATTACAGCACCACTGTTGACTACAAAGCTCTACAAAGGGAGGTGAAAACTGACGACTTCATTACCAGAGCTGCGTTCCCCTCCATACAGGACATCTACAATAATAGTAGATTGAAGAAAGCCAACAGCATCAGCTCGGACTAAACACACTGCAGCCACAGTCTCTGATATCTGGGAAACAATACTAGGGGGTACAGAGCCCTAACCACAAGACTAAGAAACAGCTTCTACCATCATGCTTTCAAACTATGTACATCTACTTACTACTTACAAACGACTTCACACCCACTGAAAACAAGTATTGGCACAAGAGCAAATGACTGTTTGCCCTATTTTCCAGTGTTTACATTTTTCACTGCCCTTTATCTATATTATTTATCTTTATTATATTAATTTTATTACCTCAGACATAGTGAACACTGATCTTCATCTTGAACTTGAATTGCTGTTGTAAGCTACAAGGCAAATTTGCACACTTTGCTCACTGATTCTGTAAATTGATTTTTTTTGTTACTTGTTTTATGTCCCCGAGAACAGCTTAAAGAGGTTTCATATTTCGTTTTTACCTCCTGTTAGAGCAGCCTTGACTTGTGGTCCAGCAATAGTCAGGATGTCATTGCACACATCTGAAAACCAGATATTTCATTTAATTAAACAGGATTTCTCCCTTTTCATAGAAAAAGAACAGAACAAAATGGATGAATGTGGTGTTTAGGATAAAACAGCACCTGTTTGTAAGTCAGTAAAGTCTGTGGTGTTTACAATGACATCTGTAGTCTCATTGCTGATGTCTCCAAATATCAGATGGAGCTGACACCTGGCCACTGGGATGGTGATTTCATCAATTTCAGAGCTTAGAGACTGAAAGGCAGCTGTGGGAGCCAATGCAATATGCTTAAAATAGTTCAATTAATGTAGTCAAACATGCAGGAACATTATAATAATGAAAGAGATACTTAAAAATCACACTTACCCTGTCCTGTATGATCCACCATTATTGCATTTAACCCAGTATTGACTGCCAGGTAAATCTAATAGTGAAAATGAGAGTGGAGAAGAAACCCCCCCCCCCCAAAAAAAACCTCTTAAATCATTGTTGTGACGTTAGTGCCACCTTGTGGTAGTTCTTAGTAAGTGTCTTCCCTGTTTAGTTTTGTCTATCAAGTTTAAAATGTATGATATGTTTTGCAGAGAATTATAGCAATATCAAAATCTATTTATTTATCACTTGGATTATGCAAATTTAGCTTCAAAATTAACCATAGTGTCAGAGGAGAAAGATTTTCTGCTTCTAAATTCAATATATTATATATTCAATTCATTAGTAGTGTTCTGCAAGTAGTGTTTTTTTATACACGGTTATAGCCTAATTATACAGGGTTATAATTAGAGATTATACTTAGAGATAATTAGTTAATATTATGTCTTTAAAAAAAATTTATTTTGCTTTTTTGAAATCTTTAAACTTGTGGACAAATAATGGTTTATGTCTTAATGTTTTTTGGTGTCAAAGAAAGAACAGGAAGTTGACAAATGTACAAATGATATTCTCTTACCTCTTCAGAATCTGGGTAATTAGGCATTATTACAATTCGTATGGTCCTGAGAGTACTAATGGATCCAGTCAGGCCAAAAGTCCCAATCTCTCCTGTCAGAATATTAGTGGCATTTTGTACGGGTACAGCCAGTGCCACGCCGGGTCCAATTACAGGAAAAGCGACTGAGCTCCATGCCTGCTGTTCACAAAGTGCCAGAGCTCGTTGAAGTCCACAGCGTAATGCCTATAAAAATAATTGACAAAAGTGTTATATGCAGTGTCTTAAAGCCTCACAAATTGCCACAACATTATAAGTGACAGCTACTGAGACTCTTTAATTCTTCTGACCTTTTCACTGCTGTGTGTGTTTCCAATCCAAGGTACACACTCAATAAAGAAGACCTTGTTGCACCCTAATGGAGCCCCATCTACCTCCAGCACATCTCCAGGAGTAATTCTGCATCTTCCTTTGGCAGCATCAAAATTACTCTTAAACTGCTGCCCTGCTTTATTTAGCAAGGATTTCCCAACATTAGTTGAGGTCAAGTTTGTATTCAGCATGGGGGCAACAAGTACATCAGCCTGTTCCAAGGAAATCACAAATGTTACTTTAATGTAAAAAACAAATGATGTTTCCTGTTAGGTTTTTAATAATTATTTATTAGTTTTACCTGCTGATCTTCAAGACCTCCAAATACAATTTCCAGGGCCACAGAGTAACTTGGAAGTGACACAGAAGCAGGTATGGTAGGGAGACTGGTAAAGGCTGTGTTTCTGACTGTTGCAGCACCTGTTTGGACATTGTTTTTGAGGGATATTAGAACCTGACAGGAGCTCTGCAATAATTCTTGTGTGTTTAAACCTTCCTCTTGAAAGAACTGCACGACTCCAGGACCATCCACTGAAATTTTCTTACATGTAAGATGGCTAAATGATGAAAGCAGTTTCTTCTTCATATCAATTACTTTACAGCGAGGTCCTGAGAGGTAGACACATGCTACAGGTGAGGATGTAGCCATTAGATTTACATCAGTTGCTGTCACACCTAGCAGTGACAGAAGTTTAGAGAAATTATCCCCCAGTTCTGCTAAAGGTAGTGGCACAGTGTCGCTGTATTCCACATAGTTTTGCTTGAATTCCTGTATAATATTTTTTAATTTATTGACTTCAGTGCTGTAGCCCACCAGTTGCACCTTCATTCTGGGGTCAGACCCTGGCCCTGGCACGTAGCTAAGTTCCACTTTAGAAGTTCCATGATTAGCCTGTTGTAATGCAGGACTCAGAGCCTCCTTCAAAGTATCTATTCCTGGTGACTCAGATTCAGCTTGCTCCAGCAGCACTGTCTCCACACACAGGTCTCTCTGTATTGCAGTTGCTGCTTCCTGAAGTGCGCCTGTGGACAAACTCAGCAGAACCAAATCTGAGCTGGATCCTGTGGCCTCAAGCAAGACCGGACTGCAGAGATTCTGCTGAAATCGTGTCTGAAAGATCTGAATAGCACCACTGGATGACAAAAATGCTTTGAGGGGATGAGGCAGTGGGATTCTTTTCTCTTGAATCTGATTCAGCAACTCTTTAAGCTTTGTTGCTGCTGAATGGACTTGTTCTTCAGGACCCTTTAAGACAAGACAGCCAGGTTGCTCCTGTGTAATCTCGCTCTTTGAAAATTTTGACTTTATCTCCTGTTGAAACTGCTCTTTCACAAGTTCATATCGTGTCTCAGACACGGGGCATTCTTTTTTACGGGCTTGCTGCTGCAACTGCAAAGCATCTATAACTTTCAAAAACCTCTCCACTTCCTTATTTTCTCCAACAATCACAGATAAACCACTTTCTTCATAGATTCCAATGTTTTGTGACAATAGGAAAGGGTTTTTTTGTAGAATCTCTAACCTCTTAGGATCCACCTCAAAATGGATGGCATACCGATACTGTAGGTCCGAGAACAATAAATCCACCTTTGCTTCCCACTTCTGCTGGACAACATCATTTTGACCTGTTTGGACTGCATCCCTCATTACCACTACTGCCTCAGTGACCATGTCTAACTTAAAGGTGCTTAGCAAAGAGGAGAGCTGTTCCTCCAAATCTGACTTTGCTCTTGAATTGTCTTTCAGATAGTGCAGTAAGTATGGATCTAGTTTAAAAACTTTCTGCATAGGTGTGTCCCCAGTGGCCTGTAAAACACACAATGAATTAATTAAATAATCATACCACTTTTCTATGAGCGACTACAGATATTTTAAGAAAGCATTTATTGCCCGTACTGTGTGAAGTAGTTTTAAAAGTTTCATTTATATACATTTTCTGAGAACACATTTGGCATTTCCTATAAATCAGAGTATGCATTTCCTTATTTTCTTCACCATATGCATGTTAAGGACACAGCACCTACTTGTCGATTGGATGTGGAATGTGGTAGAAGCTGTTTCTCTTCTTTAATGTCATGGTGTTTTATCAGGATGTGTACATTTCCTCGTCCAGGGAGATTGATTACATGATCACTTTTGCTTAATACTCTGTCCTGTGCTATAATAATAATAATAATAATAATAATAATAATAATAATAATGATAATCACATTTTACAGTACTTTCTTAAACACACTCTTGCATACCTTATACAAAATTGAACTAGAGCAGAAGTCTTGTAGTAGTAGTAGTAGTAATAATAATAATAATAATAATAATAATAATAATAAAGTCTGTTTTTTAATAATCATTCACCGACCTGTTTTGTCCGAGAAGCTTATCTTGTAGGTGTTGCATCCCACTTTTTCCACTTCTCCACACTCTCCTCCTCCAGACTGCCGCCTGATCTTAAAATAGTTTCTAATCTTTTTCATTTCTCCATCTGAGAGGTTGTTTGCCTCGAAAAGCACAGCATACTGATAGTCTGACATACTGAATGAAAATATTATAACTTTTTGACCACCGCTTGTTTGTTTCTCACTTGCATCCGGATGTAATGCAGCAGCAGAGATCACTTTCAGTCTCTTTCTTTTTTTCTCCGCCCCTTTTTCTGCACCTTCTATTGTAATGAGACGCTTTTTGAACTTGTTAGAAAAGTCTTTCTGGCTGTGCTGATTGCCTGTGCAGCCAGTTCGATCTGCGGATCTGCTGATCTCTCTGTGAGACTGAAGCCGTTTTTATTTCTGCAGCCTACAGGGAGCAAAGTTCAGCTTTCAGTAGCACTGTAACAATGATCTTGGATCTCTACAGTAATTACTGCCAGGTGAGCTGCCAGGCTGTTGCTGTCATTAGCATTTACAACATTTTTCTGTAATGTTTGTTCATAGTAAAGGCATATTGAACTGCATTTTTACAGGTGAGGGAGCAGTATTACTGTAAAATAAATGTGGCAAATGTGTAAAATAAATATTACTGCAAAATAAATGTCTAAGATTTACAGTTATACTGTTGTTTTAATGCTTTTATTCCTAAATATGAATCTTAAATATAATACATCTTAACAAATCTTACCAAAAATCTAATCTAATAATGTGCTTTTAGAGTAATGTGCTTTTCATCAAATTAGGTGGAATGTGGAAATTACAAACTAACAAGCTGCTAAAATGAACAATTAGGACAATGTGAACAGAATCAGGCACATCCCTGAATACCAGAGGAAAATACACACACACAAACACAAACACACACACGCACACAGACACAAGAAGAGAGCTAGCTATTTTAAATATCACATTTGCTAGCTAAGGGTACATTACCAGTGAAGTTGTTGCACTTACCATTCTTTACTTAAAGAAAAAGCTATTCTTCTTTTTTTAATCAAACCTTTGGATAACAAAATAAATCAGGAAAAAATGAATAATGGAAAAAATAACCAGGTGTGATTCCTTTGCTGCTTTGGGTAGACGCTTTATCATTTTTTTAAAATAACAATAACAACAGCAACCATCATCATCATCACCATCATCTTTATTTATACATCACCATTCATACAAAAAACAGTTCAAAGAGCTTTATGAAAGAACACAATTATATAAAACAGTAAAAGGTTATGGATATAGCATTTAATACAAGAAAAGCTCAAATAGAACATTAGAACATTAAAATACATTTGATTAATAAATATCTATTAAAAACTAAATTGAAACTAAAAATATGAAAACAGAGAAGGGGAGAGGGAGGGGTGACTCCTTACAGGCTGGAATTCAAACAATACGAGTCTCAGCAGACTCTGAGATTCTTGCACGCAGCCTAACACCCTTGCTTCTTTAAATGTACTGCCTCCTAAATGAGCACACACCCCTGGCCTTAAATAATGCGCTGCATCAATAGTCTTATATTAGGATCACTGATAGACTAACATTACCAATGTTCTTAACTAAGTTATATCTCATGCTACACTCCTCACATTACTGGTAATAACTGAATGAATGGCTTCAGAGGACTTTATATATTAAGTATATTGGGTTTTGCTGTACACGTACAAGTGGTTCACCAAATGTATTTTAGTATTTAATGATTTTTGATTCGTGGTAGCTAACCATAGCAACTCAATAACATTACAGATGATACAGTAAGTTAGCTAATATTGTTAATTAATATTAGTTAATATTGTAGCATCCAAGTTCATATTTACACCAGATAATTAATAGTCACTTCACATTCAGCAAAAAGAGTTTTATAGATGTTGAAAATCTAAATCAGGAAGATCAGCTACCGAGACACTGATACACCACTATGTTTACAGTATATTAATGCTCATATTATAAAGCTTCAAAGGTATGATAGAGATGTGATGGAGATGTGTCATGATAACCTCATCAATGTGATTATATTAATGAACCTAGTGCTTAGTAGTGAGACTAAAAGTTATTTACTTAGAGAAAGTGACTTTCCTGATGCTCCATTGCATTCTGTTCTTTGTGGGTTTTCCATCTTTAGGTTAAGGGAGTGCTGTGATTGCTTTTCAGTGTAGTTTTCATAAAGCAAAACTCTGTTTCATGTCAAAGCTATTTATACGAGAACATTAATAAATATAGAAAAGCAGCAGATGCTCCATTAGCCACGGTTGATCACTACTGAGATACACCAGTGCATCCTCTATAGTGGTATGGGCGAGATGCAGGTCTAACCTGGTCAAATCATCTGTACATTTTATTGTGTTCAGCTAATTTTCATAAAATTTCACAGGTGATGTAAACACAAACATGCACTGCTGATGTTCTGATTGAGTTGAAATGCTGGAAATTGCAGCAAAGCAGTGGGATGGAGGCTAATTGTTCAGTTGGACAGAAATTATTATAAACTAACATGCTGTTGTCACATTTTGATCTGTTATACCACTCATTAAAATAACTATAACAATAGTCAGCTGTTTCAGAGACAGTAAGTTTTACTCACATAACAGGAATGTCAGCATTAACAAGACTGTAAATCAGAATTCTGTATATTTACAAAGTGAAAATTTGAAGTGTAAAGTGTAAATTTTCAAATATTAAGAGCATTCACTAAAAACTGAGGTGAAGTTCCAGAGAACTCCATCCTAATTTCAGAGCTCAAATTCAACCAATCAAATTCAGGCTGCAAAATTCAACACGGAAAAAACCTCAAGTTTAACATCCGGGTTACTCAGAGCTAGGCAAAGGCAATCGAGCCTGGAGCGTGTTGTACCGTTTTGCATCTCCTGTCATTAAATGCTTCCCCTTCTCAGGAGCGCGCGCCTGCATCACTATAGCAACAGAACACTGCGAAGGCAATCATGGATTTGAATCAGATTAATAAAGAAATGTGTCTTATGACTATGGTGTTGTTTCTTTATCTGGAGTCTGCAGCGGCAGTGTGGGGGAATTATAGCGAGTTATAACGGAGCACACCTCATACCTGTTTTAATTTTTATTCTTTCGTTTTCATTTCAGTGTGGCAAACCTACTCAATAAAACCACAGCGGGACTGAAATATTGATGAAAGCAGAAGGAAAATGTCATTTTACTGCATAGCTAGCTGGCTTTTCAAACAGAAAATAAAATAAAAGGTGTATTTCCGGGTGGTTAATCCTGGTTCTTGCACTAGTCAGTGTAATCTCCTCACCATGACTTTTCACAGCAGCCAGAAAACGGTCGCGTGCAGCAACATGAAACGTCAGAGCCGAAACGTGTCACTGACCAATCAGGTGGCGCTTCCTCATGAATATTAATGAGGCTCCCTCTGCCATCCTACGTTTAAGTAATTTGCTCTCAGTTCGGATATGAACATTTACTGATGGAAAACAGCGCAGGTAGAGGATTCACTTATTCATTCATTTCATTTCATTTTCTTTTTTTTTAAAGAACAGAATAACCCTGACATTTTTCTTTCTAAATAAAAGCTGAATTTGATTGTATTTGTGTTTGATGGAGGTTGAAGGAGAAACAGTTTTGTTCGGTTGTATCTACACAGACATCAGCAGCTGAACTTAATCCATTTTATTGATCAAATTCAATTCTGCAGTAAAACTCAGTGTGAACTGTAAATGATCTTTATTAATATTTGATTTGTAATGACAAAGTTCCACAATCATAATGTGTAAAAAACAGACTGTAGGATTAAAATTAAAAAACAAACCCCAGGTATTAAAATAAACTGTACAGCACTTTAAAAGGGAATATGTATTTCTAAAATTCACCAGAAAAAGTAAAATATTTCTTTTTATTCTCACCATTTAATAGATGATTAAATCTGTGAGGTGAAAATTCATTCAGTGTTAAATACAGGAGAGATGATCAGTGGTGCTGAATTTTTACCTCCATCATTGTACCGAGGATTGAAGTATGGATAGAGTTTCTCAGTGAAAGACTGACCAGTGAAAGAGTAGATATGAGAGCTGGACTTCACATCATAAAAGGAGACCAGACCCTCCTCATAATCCACAAACACCCCCACCTTCTCCACCTTCTCTCTCAGTGTGAGGGGGACATCAGTATCAGCATTAGCCCAGTACTGATTCTCATCCCACAGTTCCACAGTCCAGAATCCACTCTGAGGTTTCGGTGTAATCCACCTCTCCTTCCTGTTAATGTTCTCTCTCACGACTCCTAATGTCCACCAAGTTTTCCCTCTGACCTGCACCTCATAATAAAATCTCCCTGAAGAGAAACTCTGCTTTCCCACAACACTGTAATAAAAAGTAAACCTCTGTGGTGTATCAGGGAGATCCTTCCACTCGTCTCCACATGTCACTTGTTTTCCATCAGCAGACAGGATGAGTTGAGGATGAGCTGTATCAGGATCCAGAGTCACATCCACTGAGAGAAACACACAGTGTGTGATATGAGTACGCAGGTAAAAAAGATTAAATCATCATCCAGTGGATCATATTCATTAGGATTTATAAGAGGATTTGTAGAAGATTAAATAATGAAACATTTTTAAATGATCTCTTGTAAAAAGAGAAAACTTGTACAGTTTATGGTAGGAGTCTGTCAAAGATGAGAAATATAAAACGTTTTCCTTCTGAAACTTTACTTTAGTGATTTATTTGTGTTTGT
>CM040457.1:9653570-9669281 GCA_022758105.1 Pangasianodon gigas | reverse complement strand
GAAGGAGGCTTATGAAGTGAAATCAGAGTCAGCAGAACCTGAACCTGAATTGGTAATGCTTGTAAAAATAATGTATGTAAATATTATGTTATTGAAAATTGTCAGTGTGAATCTTAATATATTTGAATGTATTGGTTCTGAATTAAACTATCTGATATTCAGCTCTTGAAAATTTAGATTTAAAAAATCGGGTAATAAAGATTCATGTATTCATGTTAAAAAAAATTCAAGGTAACAAAAAAAAAATCAGGTAGTAAAATTGATTGAGGTTAAAACAATTCAAGCAGTCGAAAATTCAGAGTAAACATCTGGTCTGTTGTGATCGGCCAGGATTGAGTTTGATTAGAGTCTGACTCATTTGCTCTTTCTGAGTATCCCAGATGTTTTCTCTGGATTTTTGACTCCCTGATTTTTTTAAACCCAAATTTCCCAAACCTTGAATTTTTTAACCAGCTTGATTTTTCTTATTACCTGAATTTCTTAATCTAAATGTTCAGTACCTGAATTTCAGATAGTTTCATACAGAACCAATATATTCAAATATCTTAAGATTCACACCGACAATTTTCAATAACCACATTTACACATTTCTTTTCATGCATTACAAATTCAGGTTCAGGTTCTGCTGACACTGATTTCACTCCATAGAGGGTTCTGTAAGAAGAGCAGAGATACAAACACATCAGTCACAATACATTAAATTACTTGTTTTCTATATGACTCATAACTGACCTGTAACATCATGTTCCACTTTGTGAAGTGTGCTCAATCATTTAAGAAATAAATAACATCAGAGGACAATTAAATTTCATAACTGCAATCTGATTTGTGTTGTCCATTTACCTTATCACTATATTACACTGCTTAATCTATTTATACTTTTATTTATATAAAATTTACACAAGATACTCAAAACAATTTTATCTGTTTTAGCCTCAGAACTTCAAAAGGAGAAGCAAAAAGCAGGTGAGAAAGAACTTTTTGTGCTTTTAAAACCATACTAATTATTTAATTGGAGGTAACTTAACAGACAATATCACCCCTATCAAATGTGATCATAAAGATAACTGGGAGGTTGTTAGACTGTACAGGTTGCTGCATTTGAGTTCAATTCATTTCAATTTGATTTGAATACTGCTTTTAACAATGGACATTGTCACAAAGCAGCTTTACAGAAATAAATACATTCAAAATAAATTAAATCAAACTAATGAGCAAGCCAGATGTAACGGTGGCAAGGAAAAATTCCCTGAGATGATATGAGGAAGAAACCTTGAGAGGAACCAAACTCAAAAGGGAACTCATCATCTGGGTGATAACGGATAGTGCAATTATAAATAAATCCCTTCTATACCTGTGTACTACATGGACAAATAGTGCAATTGTGCAACTAGTAAATTCATCACAGTTTTCACATGAAGTCTGGTTTGTTGAACCCACCCACTGTCCACTGATGGAGACCTGAGTGCAAAACTGCTCACGGCATCCGCAGCCCCAAAGCCACCACAGCAATCACAGTCCCAAGCCATCACAGTACAACGCACCATATGAGATCCCTAAGCCATCTCCACAGCCCCCAAGTGGCACCATCCCCAGCAATCCCAATGATCTTCAGGCCGTCCATGTGTTGCCACCCCAGCAGCAGCGAGCGATCTCCAAATGAGGAGAACTCCAACCAGAAGTAGGGCATCAGGATGGATCAGGCAGGTCTAGAGAGCAGAAGGTGTCAGGATCACTGGTATCTCAGGAGTAGCATGTGTAGCTCGACAGAGAGAGGGAGAGAGAGGGAGAGACTGTTAGGTAAGCTTTTGTCCTCTAATGGTTAAGGACAACGTACTATCTGTGCAGAGTGCTCGCAGGGACTCCAGCAAGACTAGCTATGACACCATAACTAAGAGGGAGGGCCAGAAGCTAACACAGACATGAGGGTGCCCTGGGACATAAAGCGGCCAGCCACTCCACCGTTGTTCACAAACCTGAGTGAACAGAGAGTGGGGGGGCGACAGCATCCAAACATCCCAGTTCACCACGACACTCTATGCCTGTGAACCCTCCAGATCTGCTCCTTTACCTCAGAAAAAAACTATTCACAAAAGGCTTGACTAAACAAATATGTTTTCAGCCTAGTCTTAAACACTGACACTGTGTCTGAGCCCTGAACACTAATTGGAAGGCTGTTCCATAACTGTGGGGCTTTGTAAGAGAAAGCTCTGCCCCCTGCTGTAGCCTTCACTATTCGAGATACCAACAATTAGCCTGCATCTTTTCAGCGAAGTAGGTGTAGCAGATCATAAAAGACCAAAAGTTCGCTAAATGGGCGTGAGACCATTCAGTGCTTCATAGGTCAATAGTAGTATTTTATAATCAATACGAAATTTGATTGGGAACCAGTGCAGTTGATAAGATAAGGGTGATGTGGTCATACCTTCTGGTTCTAGTAAGGACTCTCGTTGCTGCATTCTGGACTAACTGGAGCTTGTTTATGCATCTACTAGAACATCCAGACAGCAAGGCATTACATTAATCCAACCTACAGGTAACAAAAGCATGAACTAATTTTTATGCATAGTGTAGTGACATTATATTTCTTATCTTAGCAATATTTCTGAAATGAAAGAAAGCTATCCTAGTAATATTATCTACATAAGCTTCAAATGAAAGACTGGAGTCAATAATCACACCAAGGTCTTTTATTGCTGCACATGATGAAACAGAAAGGCCATCCAGAGTTATTATGTAATCAGAAAGCTTACTTCTAACTGCATGTGGTCCTAGTACATGTACTTCTCTCTTGTCAGAATTAAGTAAAAGAAAGTTAATAAGTGTCCAGTGTCTAATGTCCTTTACACATTCCTCAACTTTATTAAGCTGGTGTCTGTCATCTGGCTTTGATGAAACATACAACTGTGTGTCATCAGCATAACAGTGGAAGCTAACACCATGTTTACGAGTAATTTTGCCTAGATTTGGCATATATAAAGAAAAGAGCAGTGGGCCTAAAACAGAACATTGCGGAACACCAAACATTACCTTAGTATGCGTAGAGAAGTCACCATTTAGAGCTACAAACCAGTCAAAGAAGACCTGAGCCAGGAGAGGGCCGTTCCCTTAACGCCTACAACATTTTCTTGTCTATCAAGGAGAATAGCATGATCAGTGGTATCAAAACCTGCACTAAGGTCAAGCATCACAAGCAAGGAGACACAATATTTACATTACATTTATGGCATTTGGCAGACGCTGTTATCCAGAGCGACTTACAAAAGTGCTTTCAAGTCTATCAAAAAATACATTCTGATACTGGCTCGCTAGGTCACAAACTAGGAATACCAGTACCAATATCAGTCCAACCCTGATCAGAGGCCAGCAGTAAGTCATTTACCACTTTAACTAGCAGTGTCTTTGTGCTATGATGAGGTCTAAATCCTGACTGATACATTTCATGAATGTTATTCCTATGTAAGTATGAGCATAACTGCTGTGCTACAACCTTTTCTAGAATCATGGAGATAAAGGGGAGATTCGATATTGGCCTATAGTTGGACAATTAACAGGGGTTGAGGTCAGTTTTTTTTAATGAGGGGTTTGATAACTGCTAGTTTAAAAGATTTAGGTACATAGCCAGTGCCAAGGGAAGAACTGGAATTATCTGTTTGAAGAAACACGTAGGTACGGGATCTAATATACAAGTTGATGATTTTGATGAGGAAATTAGTGAAATTAGTTCGGTCTCTCGAAGGGGAGTAAAACATTCTAATCGTTGATCTGATATCTTTACATTATTATCTACAGGGTTAGTTATAAAACTGTCTGGTTTTAAGTTCATAGTCTGAATGTTTTGCCTGATATTTTCAATTTTACTATGGATAAAATTCATGAAGTCATCACTGCTATATAATGATTGTGTGCATGTTTCTATTGTGGCCTTATTCCTAGTTAATTTTGCTACAGTATTAAATAAGAATCTAGGATTTTTTTTGTTATCTTCAATTAGGGTGGAGAGATACATTGTTCTAGCAGCACTAAGAGCTTTTCTATAGCTCAGAAGGCTCTCCTTCCATGCTGTTTGAAATACTATCAATTTAGTTTGACGCCATTTACGTTCCAATTTTCGAGTGGTCTGTTCTAAGGTGTGTGTGTGATCATTATACCAGGGTGCTAGCTTTTTCTCTCTAATTATTTTTCTTTTAAGTGGAGCTACCTTATCAAGTGTGTAGCAGAACGTTGATTCTAAGCATTCAGTTGCCTGGTCAAGTTCTTTGGGATCAGACGGTGATCCAATCATGGTTGGTAACTCTGGAAGATTACTGATGAAACTCTGTGTAGTTGCTGACGTGAATGTACGTTTAATGCGGTAGTGTGGCAAGATGCATATATTATGATTAAGACACATTTTAAAAGATGAGACAATTATCTGAGATAGTTCAGACTGTGGAAATGTGACTATATTTTCTATATTTAATCCAAATGTTAGTATTAAATCAAGAGTGTGACCACCACTATAAGTGGGTCCTATTACGTTCTGATTAACCCCTACTGAATTTAGAATGGACACAACCGCTGTTCTCAGAGGGTCTTCTGGGTTATCAAAATGAATATTAAAGTCTCTAATAATTAATGCTTTGTCTAAAGAAACAACCAGGTTAGAGATGAAATCCACAAATTCACAAAGGAATTCAGAATATGGCACTGGGGGTCTGTAAATAATAATAAGCAGAATCATCTGGGTAGACTTATTTTTTTATGGCTACGTATGTTATGTTGGTATAAAGAACTTCAAATGGGTTGAATGTATGACTAGGTTTATGTGTGATGCCTAGATTATCATTATAAATAACTGTGACACCACCTCCTCTGCCAGTTAGACGAGGCTGATGTATATAACTGTATCCGGGAGGACTAGCTTCATTTAATGCTACATACTCATTTGGTTTAATTCCCGTTTCTGTTAAACACAGTATATTAAATTCCTGATCAGTAATAGTTTCATTAACAATAAGCTCTTAGACGTAAGAGATCTAATATTTAACAGTCCTAGCTTCAGATCAAAGGTGCTGGCTGTGCACTCGGTATGATTTAGTTTTATCTTAATTAGGTTACTAAAACAAACTTTCTGAGTGTTTCTACATTTTTGTTTAGCTCGGGGAACAGACACAGTCTCAATATGTTGGAACCTGAGTGATGAGTCTGTGCAGCTAGCAGATGGTCAGTTTATCCTGCTTGTCTGCTCCCAGGCCTTGGCTCTGGATTGTCACCAATTAACTAGGCCTGTTCTGAGACTATGTGCTATGCTACAGGAAATGAGAGCACCACCTTCCCAAGTTCAGCAACCATAACCTGCTGTAAGCTACATTGCCACGCCACATTGGGATGGGCATACTACAGCATCGGACATCGCCTTCGCTAATTTACACACCTCTACAATGTTACTCTTAGTACTTTCTGATATTTCTTGCACTTAAGCATAGTGGTATTTGTTGTGCTATTGGTTCCTATTGTATGAGATTGTTGATGAACCACTCATTATACACATGAGCTGAGGAAAGTTGTGTCTGTGCATCTTTCACACTAATACCTCCCTTTTCAGGGCTTTTACATTCAAAGATTCAAAGCATTTATTGTCATGTGCACAGTGAGGAAAACAAAGTTTCCCTGTACAATGAAATTCTTTCTTTGCTGTCCACATATACATATTTACATATACACCTAACTAAAGCTGCTGGTGCCCCTAAAGGCCTAGCTAATTTCACGTGCCTTAAGATAGTATCTCCTATAACCAGAACGCTTTCAGGTTTCTCAGCAGGTGCTTCACTGAGGAGAGCAAACCTGTTAGACACATGAAGCAGAGAGGAGTGGTGCTCCCATGGGCGAACCTTAGCGTTAGCTTTGGCTTTACTATTATGCCGCCGAGTCATCACCCATTTGCCCCGCTGTGAGGGCTCTAATGCCGGAGTTGGGGATTGCTAACTCTTCCCAAGGCATCCAGACTTTTCACTACAGAAACTACACTGCTCTCACTCTCACTAACCCTCTCTAGAGTCTAGATGCGCACCTCTTAAACACTTATCACAAATAAAGCTACTAGTAACAATGGAGGAAAAATGATTAAACATCCTGCACTCAACACACTGAACAAGCTGAATGTTTACCATGTTATTTAAAGGAACTTAGTCAAAGATTTGTTGATATTATTTTAGACGGCATGGATCCGGCGTGGAAGGCCTCCACTTCCTGTCTTTAGACAAACAACAAAAGCGTTCTTCGAAAAAATTTAAATATGGCAGAAAGGAAAGTGAACAACACAGCAGATGAAAATGATAGCGCAAAATTATTGATAAAAAAGAAAGAAACAGTATAGTTTAAATGCAGACGCAGGCAAGAAACTCCTGGCAAGAATCTCCCGGCAAACGATTCGAAAACAGGAACTGTTGGATGCATTAACAGTATGGTTCTGGCAGAAATGATTTTGGAGGGAATATATGCAGGATATTTTTAAGAGATGTGCATCAAGCAACAGTAAACAATTACAAGGCAAAAGTCATATCTTTACTCTAATTAGCAGCTCCTCATTTTTTCCAAGCAAACAGAGCATAGTCCCATGTTCTTGTTTCCTATTGGCTCAGACTAAGGCTTGTGAATTCAGAGGTCAAGTCAAGTAGGTTTTTATTATCATTCCCCTATATAGGTTGTATACATTGAAATGAAGTGTCATTTCTCCAGGACCATGGTGCAACACATAATAGTATGCAAGACTACTTAAAATGCAAATACACAACAGTGTGAGATGAGCGCAGGACAAAAAATGCACATGACAGAACAATAAATACACAGAACATTGGCTGTAAACTGTAAACTATTGGTGGGGTAGCAGCAATATGTTTAGTGTTCAATAAGGTGACTGATGCAGCTTTGTAAAGTGTGGTGTGCAGTGGTATTGAGTCATACTGGGTTAGGTGTTGACTAGCCCAGGTGAGCACTGGGAAGGCAGCAGGGTGTTGAGTAATCTGACTGCCTCAGGGAAGAAACTGTTGCAGAGTCTGCTGGTGGTGGCACAGATGCTCCTGTACCTTCTGCCAGATGGCAGGAGAGTGAAGAGTCCATGCGATGGGTGAGAGGGGTTGTCAGCAATTCTGGTGGCTTTGCGGATGCAGCGGTTGTTGTATGAGGTGTCGATGGTGGATAGAGAAACCCCGATCTTTTCAGCTGGTCTCACAATCTGCTGTAGGGTAGGTGTGAGTGCAACCGGCCGTCAGTCATTCAGGCAAGACACAGATGATTTCTTTGGCCCAGTGATGATGGTGGCTGTCTTGAAGCACACAGGGACAACTGTCTGGCTCAGGGAAATGTTGAAGATGTCTGTGTTTCTGTAAGGACATCTGCAAGCTGATCAGCACATTCCCTGAGCACCCGGGCAGGTATGTCAGAACCTGCAGCTTTCCGTGTGTTAACTCTGGGCAGAGTCTTCCTGATGTCTGCTGCAGACAGACAAAGTACTTGTACTCACAAATGTACAACTCATCACTCACAATACATTAAATTACTTGTTTTCTATATGACTCATAACTGACCTGTAACATCATGTTCCACTTTGTGAAGTGTGCTCAATTGTTTAACCAATATATAACATCGGAAGACAATTACATTTCATAACTGCAGTCTGATTTGTGTTGTCCATTTACCTTATCACTATATTACGCTGCTTAATCTATTTATTTTTATTTATATAGTATTTACACAAAATACTCAAAACAATTTTATCTGTTTTAGCCTCAGAGCTTCAAAAGGAGCAGAGATACGCAGGTAAGAATGAACTTTTTGTCCTTAAAATAATATTAATTATTTAATTGGAGGAAACTTAATGGACAATATCACCCTGTTAAAATGTAATCATAAAGGTAACTGGGAGGTTGTTAGACTGTACTGTATTGTAGCTTTGACCCCAAAAGTAATAAAATGATTGTAAGAACATGTTTACTCTAATTTTCTAGACTAAAAGATGATAAAGCACTGTACAAGTGCTTTTCTTTTTATTCTTGCATTTCTTTTTATTCTAAACATGAAAAGAAATGCAATGTCTTTGTTTATGTGTGGTCTGAAAGGAATTACAGTAAATACACAAATTACTGAAATGAATTATTATCTTTACATATGACATTAGCTCTAATGTACACTACATGGCCAAAAGTTTGTGGACACCCCTCCTAATTACTGAGTTCAGGTGTTTCAGCCACGCTCATTACTAACAGGTGAATATCATCAAGCACATAGCTGTACAATCTCCATAGACAAACACTGGCAGTAGTACTAAAGAGCTCAGTGACATTAAACATGGTGCTGTTACAGGATGTCACCTTTGCCACAAGTCAGTTTGTGAAATTTCTGCCCTGCTAGATCTGCCTCAGTCAACTGTAATGATACTTTCACACTAGCGAGCGCTGAAGTGACAGGCAGCCATTCATACATGCCAGTTGAGATTTTCTCGTTTATGCAAATTAAGTATGAGGTGGTAAATCCAAACAACTGGCTCGAATGATTCCTCAGACTTATGGTGCATGTGATACAATATTTTTCATTCCCCATCACAACTTTAGTTTCTAACTGTAATTAGTTCCTATGTACTGCTTAACTAAAAAAAAATGGAATAAAACAGTGGTTTCATTTTATCCTATCATGTATGACTTCTCATTAAACCTGTATAGCGACATTACAAAGAAAAATAGCTAGTACACTTAGCTAGTTCTGCTAATAGCTAATACGAATACACGTTATGTAACGTACATCGAACAACCGATTTTTCACACTTTTTTCACTTTAATAAAATGTTACAATTCAAAGTACATTTTAAAGACAAATAAATCATATACTGTAGTAAATTGTGTGCTGTAGGTTACATTTTGGCATGACTCTGTGGATTGGAGCTGAATGGATGGTACACACACGTGACAACAGTAGTGCTTGCTCCAAACCCACAAATGACAAACTAAAAGCGACATGAGTGACTTGTTGTGCGCTAGTGTGAACATAGGGTAAGTGCTATTATTGTGAAATGGAAGTGTTTATGAGCAACAACAGCTCAGCCACAAAGCGATAGACCACACAAACTCACAGAGCAGGGCTGCTGAGTGCTGAAGCACGTAGTGCATAAAAATCACCTATCCTCTGTTGTATCACTCACTACAGTAGTGCATCCAGAGGCACTACAAACTGCCTCTGGATGCAACATCAGTGCTGTGCTGTGCTTTGGGAGCTTCATGAAATTGGTTTCCATGGCCAAGCAGCTGCACACAAGCCTAAGTGCATTAAAATTAGGTAATGCACACCTAGCCATACATTATCCTGCTTATACTATTGTCACTTGCCAGTTAAAGCTGTCATTGATGTTTGCAGTGCAAAATTTAATGGAAAGGATAAAAATAACGGTTAATTTTCATTAGTTATTTTATATACGGGTCGTTAGATCTAGAATTCTGCCTGCTCTAAATCATACACAGAGATAAAGTAGTGCGATAAGATTACATTTATTTGAATGAATTATGAAATTATAATAAAGAGTTATTAGATAGAGAGAGAGATGTGTGTTATTAATAGTTATTAGATTGATAGAGAGAGAGAAATGCGTGTGTGAATTACCTGCATTAGTCTCTACTAATAATGAAGCTGTGAGTTTAACTACTGTATGCAACTGTAACTGTATGTCACTATGGTTACAGTTGTTTATAGGCAGCACATTAATTTAGAACGGTGATTAAACTGACTGGAACTACCTTTGCATTCAATGGTTTGAACGGACACCTTCCAGCCAATCAGAATCAATTATTCAGACAGACTATGGTATAAAATATTATACATATAGTCCCCTCCGAAAGTACTGGAACAGCAAGGCCAATTCTATTGTTTTTGCTATACACTGAAGACATTTGCATTTGAGATCAAAAGATGATGGAAACGATAGATCAGAAGTTCAGCTTTCACTTCTTGATATTTACATCTAGATGTGTTAAACAACTTAAAACATGGCACCTTTAGTGGCAGACCACACAATTTTTAGGTGAGCAAAATTATAGGAACAGATAGTCTTAAGTAAATAACACTTAATATTTGGTTGCATATACTTTGCTTGTGGTAACTGCATCAAGCCGGTGACCCACTGACATCAACAAACTGTTGCATTTTTCTTTTGTGTTGCTTTTCCTGGCTTGTACCACAGCTTCTTCCATTAGATTGGATGCATTTCTCTGTAAATTGGAAGACAGATTGTTTCTGTAGACTGAATTCATTCTGCTGCTGCCTTCATGAGCTACATCATCAATAAAGTTTAGTGAGCTAATTCCAGAAGCAGCTATGCAAACCCAAGCCATGACACTACTTCCACCATGCTTGACTGATGAGCTTCTATGTTTCAGATCATGAGCTTTTCTTTCTCCACACTTTGGCCTTTCCATCACTTTGGTAGAGGTTAATCCTGGTTCCAGAACTTTTGTGGCTCCTCTCTGCGTTTCTCTTCCGATCTGGCCTTCTGATTCTTACTGCTGATGAGTAGTTTCCATCTTGTGGTTTGGCCTCTATATTTGTGTACTTGAAGTCATCTTTGAACGGTGGATTGTGATACCTTCACCCCTGCCCTGTGAAGGTTTTTGGTGATGTCACTAACTGTTGTTTTTGGGTTTTTCCTCACAGCTCTCAAAATGTTTGTCATCAACTGCTGGTGTTTTCCTTGACAGACATATTCTGTCTGGTTGTTAGTACACCAGTGGTTTCTTTCTTTTTCAGGACATTCGAAATTGTCCTATTGGCTATGAACAATGCTTGTGCAATGGCTCTGATTTTGCAATTGCTCTGTTCCAATACATTCAGTGGGGACTGTATGAACTTATGCATGTGTTAAACACCACATTTCTACTGTTTATAAAAATACATAGTAGAGAAGTAGAAATATAAAGTTAAATAAAGTAAACTTGTTGGTTTTGTCATGGGTGAGAATCAAACCCAGTGCTCTAACCTCTACACTATAGAGGGGTGTGGACCCAACTGTAGAGAAACACTGGAGGCAGGGCTGTGAGGGAAATAAACAGTCTTTACTCAGAGTCTCTTAAAAAAATACAAAGAAAAGGTACAAGCATCCAGTGCAGGACTGAAGAGGGTAACAATCCAAGAACAGCTTGACAAAGGCAGCAATGTCCAAATCCTGAACAAACAAACAAGTCCAAAAGGGATAGGCAAAGTTCCAAAAATAAGTCCAAGAATGGGTCACAAAGAACAGACAGTTCACAGGAAATCTACCAAACAAAGAAATTCCAAGACTGAGCAAAGGTACAAACAAATGAAGGGCTTATATACACACTAGCAAACCTGGCACAGGCAATCTCACTAAACTAATAATGGGGTAATGAAGAGGAAGTCAGGAGGAGGTTGGTCTTGTGCTCTCTGCCTTCCTCTGCTGGGCAGGTCGTGGTGTAACAGGTTTTATTCAACACAAGAATGTCTAAACAGTATCCTACAAGTATGTCTATTCTCTAACATGAACTTTTTCTCTTTTTAGAGCTGCAGAGACAGAGAGTGGAAGATGGTAAGTACATCTGAATTTCTGAAAATTTTAGGATTTTTTTTTTTTTTTTCAAATTTGTGAAGAACTGTGAGTAGAGAAATTAGATACATATTGTTTGGGACAAAGCATTTTTTTTATTTGCCTCTGTACCCCACAATTTTAAATTTGTACTCAAACAATTTAAATGTGGTTCAAGTGCACAGATTTTAAAAATGGGTATTTTTATACCCATGGATTTTACCATGTAGAAATTACAGCACTCAGAATTCATTGTGCTTCTGCCATCAGCAGTTACATTATCAGTGAAGATGAGTGAGCCAGTACCTGAGGCAGCCACACAGGCCCATGTTTTACAGATGAGGTGGTCTGCTTTGGATCTTGGGCAGTCCCTTTTCACCTCCACACTCTGCTCTTGTCATTGCTCTGATACACGTTAATCTTGGTCTTATTTGTCCACAAGACCTTTTTCCAGAACTCTGCAGGCTCCTTTAAGTACTTTTTAGTAAACTGTCCTGGCCATCCTGTTTTTGTGGCTAACTAGTGGTTTTCATCTTGCAGTGTAGCCTCTGTATTACTGTTCATTAAATGTCCATCTTCTGCAGACAGGATTCACTGACAAATCCACACCTGCGTCCTGAAGGGTGTTTCTAATCTGTCAGACAGGTGTATGGAGATTTTTCTTCATTATGGTGAGAATTCTTCTGTTATCAGCTGTGGAGGTCTTCTTTGGCCTACCAGACCCTTTATGGTTACTAAGCTCACCTGTTCTCTCTTTCTTCTTAATAATGTTCCAAACAGTTGATTTTAATAAGCCTAAAGTTTGGCCGATGTCTTTACTGTTTTATTCTTGTCTCTCAGCCTTATAATGTGTCCTTGACTTTCATTGGCACTCTGGTCCTCATGTTGACTAACAGCAAAATAAGACTCTAAAAGTGAACAAAAGACTGGAATAAAGACTAGATGCTTAAATCTCTCTTATACCTGCACTAATGAAGCACTTAAACACACCTGAATAATCACTAACACCTGTGAAGTCCTACAACCCAAAAATGATGGTACCTTGTGTGCCTAGATATAAAAAGTGCTGTAATTTCTACATGGTCAAACTAAAATGTATAAGGATATACTTTATTAAAATCTTAGCATGTACACTTTAACCACATGTGAATTGTTTGAGTACAAATTTAAAACTGTGGAGTACAGAGACAAATAAAAAAAATTATGCCTTCACCCCAAACATTATGGAGGGAACTGTATATATTTAGTAAGAGAAACAGATTATAAGATTTATATTTCTCACTTTTCTTTATATTTCTCTATTTTTAGGGAAAATCTGCTGATGTTAATAAACTTGTTTCTGGTGTTTTGATATATTGTTTATTTGGTTTGAACTTTTGGTCTGTGGTGTAAATATTATTCAAATATTAATTATTATATTGTAATTTTTGGTTGAATCTAATTGTATTTGGATAAATTAATATAAAATATTGCTTCATATTTCACAGAGTTTATAAAGAAGAAGAAGTTTGCGGGTAAGAACAATTTTACCTTTTTATCTTCAGTACAGTTAAATAAGAGTCTCTCTGTATATAGTGTGAATGTGTGTGTGAATGTGAAGGATTGTGTGGTAAGTGTGTGAGCAAGAGTGTGTGTGTGTCTGTGTGTGTGTAAGTGAGAGAGAGAGAGAGAGAGAGAGAGCGAGAGAGAATGTATAGGGCAGTACACACAGACAAATAAAATAGTGCAAACAATGTACATAAATTAAGAACAAATATAAAGGCACTATATGCACAATAATTGGAAAAAAAGAAGGATATAACGAGTAAAATTACAGAATAAAAGTTAATTTACTAATAAAGGTAAGAATAAATATAAAACAATAATAATAAAGAAGATGCCACATTCAATAAGTTTGTAAAATAATACTTGGTGCCAGATAAAATCAAACGCTTTTTTAAAGTCAATAAAACAGGCAAAAATTTTCCTCCTGTTTTGGACAACGTATTTTTCAATTAGAGTATGTAACGTGTAATTGTGGTCAGATGTGCGATAATTTGATAAGAATCCAGTTTGACTTCTACCCAAGATGTGTTGTGTTGTAGGGAATTCCAAAATCTAGGTTTTATTATACTACAAAATAACTTTCCCAGGTTGCAGCTCATACAAATTCCCCTTTTATTGTGTTCAATAATTGTGTGTAGTTATTGTGGTCAAATTTGTCTCCATTTTTAAAGATTGGTGTTATCAGCCCTTGATTCCAGATGTCAGGGAAATGTCCTACACTCAGAATAATACTGAATACTTTTAGGATGGCCAATTGTAATTTAGAACTAGTATGTTTTATCTTTTCATTAAATATTCCATCAGGTCCAGATGCTTTTTTGAGTTTTAAGGTTTTAATTATGAGTTTCTTTTCAGTAATAGGTAAGTCTAATGGGTTTTGGTTATCTTTGACTTTTAATTCCAGTTCTTCCAGTCGTTTATTTATTTGATTTTGTTTACAATTTGTGTCAGTTTCAACTTTTTCTAACAGAGTTTGGAAATGGTTTTCCCATATTTCACCATTTTGGATTGCTAAGTCTTCATGATGAGTTTTTTTTTTTTTCTCAGGTTGTTCCAATTGTCCCAGATTTGATTTGTATTGATTGATTTCTCAATTACTGTCAATTGCTTTTGGGTGTGTTGTCTTTTTTGGTTCTAAGTGTGTGCTTGTATTGTTTGAGTGTTTCACAGTAATGGAGGCGAATCTCTGTGTTATTGGGATCTCTGTCTCTCTCTCTCTCTCTCTCTCTCTTTCTCTCTGTCACGTCATAACGAAAACATTAAGACGAAGAAATGCAAAGGCAGCAATTTCTAACCCATGTCAAAATAAGGAACACAGGAAAAAAAAATTAGTTACCGTCCTTAAAATTCAGAGGAAATGATAAATTGTAAAACACAGGTGATAAGTAGACTTATAACACTGGATAAGAGGTAATCAGTTTAGTCTATTAGCTAGTGTATAAACATATACATGCTTTTCTCTCTTCTTTTATAGCCATAGTGAGTAAATGGTGAAACGGCTTTGCTGCCAAGGGCTCACACACAGCGAATTTAAAACCTTACATTTTCTAAGATTTTTTTTTTTCATGAGACTTGCCTTTTTTTTTTATTAGTACATTTGTAAATGATTGATTTGTTTCTTTTGGAGTGATTGTTTTCTGATAGGAGTGTGTAAGTGTGTAGTGTTGTGATCTTTCACTCCCATCAAGTGGACAAATAAATTCATAAAACTTTACAATTTACTTTACAATTAATTAGAATACTCCTCACAACTGGAGAATCTCGATGATCTACATTAAAACAGAGGATAGATAGATAGATAGATAGATAGATAGATAGATAGATAGATAGATAGATAGATAGATAAGTATTTTTTTTAAACAAACCCGAGAGAAAACTAATAAAAATGCGGTTATTTCTCTACACAGATAGTGGATGATTTGTTTATTTAGTAATTTAAAAACCATTTTAAAACAATGGGAGAAATTAAATCTGATAGTAAAGTTAACAAAACAAGAAATAATCCACACCTGGTGACATAATCAAACATTTCACTGAATTCATATTTATCATTTTTTCTCACAAAACACAGAAACGAGTCATTCTGAGTAAACTCTAAGTAAAGAGCTACAGTAAGTACAGACTGTAAGTAAAGTAAAGAGCTACAGTAAGTACAGACTGTAAGTAAAGAGTTAAAGTAAGTACAGACTGTAAGTAAAGAGCTACAGTAAGTACAGACTGAAAGTAAAGAGTTACAGTAAGTACAGACTGAAAGTAAAGTAAAGAGTTACAGTAAGTACAGACTGTAAGTAAAGAGTTACAGTAAGTACAGACTGTAAGTAAAGAGCTACAGTAAGTACAGACTGTAAGTAAAGTAAAGAGTTACAGTAAATACAGACTGTAAGTAAAGAGTTACAGTAAGTACAGACTGAAAGTAAAGAGTTACAGTAAGTACAGACTGTAAGTAAAATAAAGAGTTACAGTAAGTACAGACTGTAAGTAAAGTAAAGAGTTACAGTAAGTACAGATTGTAAGTAAAGTAAAGAGTTACAGTAAGTACAGACTGAAAGTAAAGAGTTACAGTAAGTACAGACTGTAAGTAAAGAGATACAGTAAGTACAGAC
>CM040457.1:9640643-9653470 GCA_022758105.1 Pangasianodon gigas | reverse complement strand
TGCTCAATCATTTAACAAATAAATAACATGGGGGTACAATTAAATTTCATAACTGCAATCTGATTTGTGTTGTCCATTTACTTTATCACTATATTACACTGCTTACTCTATTTATACTTTTATTTATATAGAATTTACACAAGATACTCAAAACAATTTTATCTGTTTTAGCCTCAGAACTTCAAAAGGAGAAGCAAAAAGCAGGTGAGAAAGAACTTTTTGTGCTTTTAAAACCATACTAATTATTTAATTGGAGGAAACTTATTCAATATCACCCCAATCAAATGTGATCATAAAGATAACTGGGAGGTTGTTAGACTGTACATGTTGCTGCATTTGAGTTCAATTCAATTCAATTTGATTTGAATAGCGCTTTTAACAATGGACATTGTCACAAAGCAGCTTTACAGAAATAAATACATTCAAAATAAATTAAATCAAACTAATGAGCAAGCCAGATGTAACGGTGGCAAGGAAAAATTCCCTGAGATGATATGAGGAAGAAACCTTGAGAGGAACCAGACTCAAAAGGGAACTCATCATCTGGGTGATAACGGATAGTGCAATTATAAATAAATCCCTTCTATACCTGTGTACTACATGGACAAATAGTGCAATTGTGCAACTAGTAAATTCATCACAGTTTTCACATGAAGTCTGGTTTGTTGAACCTACCCACTGTCCACTGATGGAGACCTGAGTGCAAAACTGCTCATGGCATCCGCAGCCCCAAAGCCACCACAGCAATCACAGTCCCAATGAGATCCCCAAGCCATCTCCACAGCCCCCAAGTGGCACCATCCCCAGCAATCCCAATGATCTTCAGGCCATCCATGTGTTGCCACCCCCAGCAGGAGCGAGCGATCTCCAACTGAGGAGAACTCCAACCAGAAGTAGGGTATCAGGATGGATCAGGCAGGTCCAGAGAGCACAAACCTGAAAAAATGGCTGTAATTCCTAAACGGTTAATGCAATATTTTTGTTAAACCCCTTGAATTAAAGCTGAAAGTCTACGCTTCAGTCACATCTTGACTGCTTCATTTCAAATCCACTGTGGTGGTGTACAGAGGCAAAATTACCAAAACTGTGTCACTGTCCCAATATTTATGGACCTGACTGTATATAAAGAAAAGAGCAGTGGGCCTAAAACAGAACCTTGCGGAACACCAAACATTACCTTAGTATGCGTAGAGAAGTCACCATTTAGAGCTACAAACTGATAATGAGTGAAGTGAGTGAGTGAAGTGACGTGTAGCCAAGTATGGTGACCCATAATTGGAATTTGTGCTCTGCATTTAACCCATCCAAGTGCACACACACAGTAGTGAACACACACACCGTGAACACACACCCGGAGCACCCGGATAATGATCAGTCAAATATGACCTGAGCCAGGAGAGGGCCATTCCCTTAACGCCTACAACATTTTCTTGCCTATCAAGGAGAATAGCATGATCAGTGGTATCAAAACCTGCAATAAGGTCAAGCAACACAAGCAAGGAGACACAACATTTACATTTGTGGCATTTGGCAGACGCTGTTATCCAGAGCGACTTACAAAAGTGCTTTGAAGTCTATCAAAAAATACATTCTGATACTGGCTCGCTAGGTCACAAACTAGGAATACCATCAGTCCAACCCTGATCAGAGGCCAGTAGTAAGTCATTTACCACTTTAACTAGCACTGTCTCTGTGCTATGATGAGGCCTAAATCCTGACTGATACATTTCATGAATGTTATTCCTATGTAAGTATGAGCATAACTGCTGTGCTACAACCTTTTCTAGAATCTTGGAGATAAAAGGGAGATTCGATATTGGCCTATAGTTGGACAATTAACAGGGGTTGAGGTCAGGTTTTTTTAATGAGGGGTTTGATAACTGCTAGTTTAAAAGATTTAGGTACATAGCCAGTGCCAAGGGAAGAACTGATTATTTTTAGAAGAGATTCAGTTGCTTCTGGAATTATCTGTTTGAAGAAACACATTATTTATATAGAATTTACATAAAATACTCAAAACAATTTTATCTGTTTTAGCCTCAGAGCTTCAAAAGGAGAAGAGATACGCAGGTGAGAATGAACTTTTTGTCTTTAAAATAATATTAATTATTTAATTGGAGGAAACTTAATGGACAATATCACTCTGTTAAAATGTAATCATAAAGGTAACTGGGAGCTTGTTAGACTGTACTGTATTGTAGCTTTGACCCCAAAAGTAATAAAATGATTGTAAGAACATGTTTACTCTAATTTTCTAGACTAAAAGATGATAAAGCACTGTACAAGTGCTTTTCTTTTTATTCTAAACATAAAAAGAAATGCAGTGTGTCTTTGTTTGTGTGTGGTCTGAAAGGAATTACAGTAAATACACAAATTACTGATATGAATTATTATCTTTACATATGACATTAGCTCTAATGTACACTACATGGCCTAAAGTATGTGGACACCCCTCCTAATTACTGAGTTCAGGTGTTTCAGCCACGCTCATTACTAACAGGTGAATAACATCAAGCACATAGCTGTACAATCTCCATAGACAAACACTGGCAGTAGAATGGGTCGTATTAAAGAGCTCAGTGACATTAAACATGGTGCTGTTACAGGATGCCACCTTTGCCACAAGTCAGTTTGTGAAATTTCTGCCCTGCTAGGTCTGCCTCGGTCAACTGTAATGACACTTTCACACTAACAAGCGCTAAAGTGACAGGCAGCCATTCATGTTCTATGTACACACGTGACATGGAGCTAGTATTTTAGCGACAGTGACAGCGCGACAAGCGACATGCCAGTTGAAATTTTCTCCTTTATGCAAATTAAGTATGAGGTGGTAAATCCAAACGACTGGCTCGAATGTTTCCTCAGACTTATGGTGCATGTGATACAATATTTTTTAATTCCCCATCACAACTTTAGTTTCTAACTGTAATTAGTTCCTATGTAGTGCTTAACTAAAAAAATGGAATAAAACAGTGGTTTCATTTTATCCTATCATATATGACTTCTCATTAAACCTGTATAGCGACATTACAAAGAAAAATAGCTAGTACAGGTAGCTAGTTCTGCTAATAGCTAATACGAATACACGTTATGTAACGTACATCAAACAACTGATTTTTCACACTTTTTTCACTTTAATAAAATGTTACAAATCAAAGTACATTTTAAAGACAAATAAATCATATCCTGTAGTAAATTGTGTGCTGTAGGCTACATTTTTGCCATGACTCTGTGGATTGGAGCTGAATGGATGGTACACACACGCGACAACAGTAGTGCTCGCGCCAAACCCACAAATGACAAACTAACAGCGACATGAGTGACTTGTTGTGTGCTAGTGCGAACATAGGGTAAGTGCTATTATTGTGAAATGAAAGTGTTTATGAGCAATAACAGCTCAGCCACAAAGTGATAGACCACACAAACTCACAGAGCAGGGCTGCTGAGTGCTGAAGCACGTAGTGCATAAAAATCACCCATCCTCTGTTGCATCACTCACTACAGTGCTGTGCTTTGGGAGCTTCATGAAATTGGTTTCCATGGCCAAGTGCATTAAAATTGTGTAATGCACACCTAGCCACACATTATCGTGCTTATACTATGGTCACTTGCCAGCACTGACAAGTTAAAGCTGTCATTGATGTTTGCAGTGCAAAATTTAATGGAAAGGGTAAAAATAACAGTTGATTTTCGTTAGTTATTTTATATACGGGTCGTTAGATCTAGAATTCTGCCTGCTCTAAATCATACACAGAGATAAAGTAGTGCGATGAGATTACATTTATTTGAATGAATTATAAAATTATAATAAAGAGTTATTAGATGGAGAGAGAGATGTGTGTTATTAATAGTTATTAGATAGATAGAGAGAGAGAAATGCGTGTGTGAATTACCTGCATTAGTCTCTACTAATAATGAAGCTGTGAGTTTAACTACTGTATGCAACTGTAACTGTTTGTCACTATGGTTACAGTTGTTTATAGGCAGCACATTAATTCAGAACGGTGATTAAACTGACTGGAACTACCTCTGCATTCAATGGTTTGAACGCACACCTTCCAGCCAACCAGAATCAATTATTCAGACAGACTATGGTATAAAATTTTATACATATAGTCCCCTCCGAAAGTATTGGAACAGCAAGGCCAATTCTATTGTTTTTCTTGATATTTACATCTAGATGTGTTAAACAACTTAAAACCTGGCACTTTTAGTGGCAGACCACCCAATTTTAAGGTGAGCAAAAGTATAGGAACAGATAGTCTTAAAGTAAATGACACTTAATATTTGGTTGCATATCCCTTGCTTGCAGTAACTGCATCAAGCCGGTGACCCACTGACATCAACAAACTGTTGCATTTTTCTTTTGTGTTGCTTTTCCTGGCTTGTACCACAGCTTCTTTCAGTTGTTGTTTGTTTTGGGGGGTTTCTCTCTTCAGTCTCCTCTTCAGGAGGTGAAATGCATGCTCAACTGGGTTAAGGTCTGATGATTGACTTGGCCAGTCGAAAACCTCTCACTTTTCCCCCTGATGAAGTCCTTTGTTGTGTTTTGGGTCATTGTCTTGCTGCATGATGAAGTTTCTCCCAATTAGATTGGATGCATTTCTCTGTAAATTGGAAGACAGGTTGTTTCTGTAGACTGAATTCATTCTGCTGCTGCCATCATGAGCTACATCATCAATAAACTTTAGTGAGCCTGTTCCTGAAGCAGCCATGCAAACCCATGCCATGACACTACTTCCACCATGCTTGACTGATGAGCTTCTATGTTTCAGATCATGAGCTTTTCTTTCTCCACACTTTGGCAGAGGGTAATCTTGGTTCCAGAACTTTTGTGGCTCCTCTCTGCGTTTCTCTTCCGATCTGGCCTTCTGATTCTTACTGCTGATGAGTGGTTTCCATCTTGTGGTTTGGCCTCTATATTTGTGCACTTGAAGTCATCTTTGAACGGTGGATTGTGATACCTTCACCCCTGCCCTGTGAAGGTTGTTGGTGATGTCACTAACTGTTGTTTTTGGGTTTTTCCTCACAGCTCGCAAAATGTTTGTCATCAGCTGCTGTTGTTTTCCTTGACAGACATGTTCTGTCTGGTTTTTAGTACACCAGTGGTTTCTTTCCTTTTCAGGACATTCTAAATTGTCCTATTGGCTATGACCAATGCTTGTGCAATGGCTCTGATTTCGCAATCGCTCTGTTCCAATACATTCAGTGGGGAATGTATGAACTCATGCATGTGTTCCACACCACATTTCTACTGTTTATAAAAATGCACAGTAGAGAAGTAGAAATATAAAGTTAAATAAAGTGAACTTGTTGGTTTTATCATGGGTGAGAATTAAACCCAGGGTATGACACTGGAAACCCAGTGCTGTAACCACTACACTATGGAGGAGTGTGGACCCAACTGCAGAGAAACACTGGAGGCAGGACTGTGAGGGAAATAAACAGTCTTTACTTAGAGTCTCTTAAAAATACAAACAAAAGGTACAAGCATCCAGTGCAGGACTGAAGAGGGTAACAATCCAAGAACAGCTTGCCAAAGGCAGCAATGTCCAAATCCTGAACAAACAAACAAGTCCAAAAGGGATAGGCAAAGTTCCAAAAATAAGTCCAAGAATGGGTCACAAAGAACAGACAGTTCACAGGAAATCTATCAAACAAAGAAACTCCAAGACTGAGCAAAGGTACAAACAAATGAAGGGCTTATATACACAGTAGCAAACCAGGCACAGGCAATCTCACTGAACTAATAATGAAGAGGAAGTCAGGAGGAGGTTGGTCTTGTGCTCTCTGCCTTCCTCTGCTGGGCAGGTCGTGGTGTAACGGGTTTTATTCAACACAAGAATGTCTAAACAGTATCCTACAAGTATGTCTATTCTCTAACATGAACTTTTTCTCTTTTTAGAGCTGCAGAGACAGAGAGTGGAAGATGGTAATTACATCTGAATTTCAGAAAATTTTGGGACTTTTTTTTTTTTTCTTTTCAAATTTGTGAAGAACTGTGAGTAGAGAAATTAGATACATATTGTTTGGGACAAAGCATTTTTTTTAAATTTGCCTCTGTACCCCACAATTTTAAATTTGTACTCAAACAATTTAAATGTGGTTAAAGTGCACAGATTTTAAAAATGGGTATTTTTATACCCATGGATTTTACCATGTAGAAATTACAGCACTCAGAATTCATTGTGCTTCTGCCATCAGCAGTTACATTATCAGTGAAGATGAGTGAGCTAGTACCTGAGGCAGCCACACAGGCCCATGTTTTACAGATGAGGTGCTTTGGATCTTGGGCAGTCCCTTTTCACCACCACACTCTGCTCTTGTCATTGCTCTGATACACGTTAATCTTGGTCTTATTTATCCACAAGACCTTTTTCCAGAACTGCAGGCTCCTTTAAGTACTTTTTAGTAAACTATCCTGGCCATCCTGTTTTTTTGGCTAACTAGTGGTTTGCATCTTGCAGTGGAGCCTCTGTATTTCTGTTCATGAAGTCTTCTGCAGACAGGATTCACTGACAAATCCACACCTGCCTCCTGAAGGGTGTTTCTAATCTGTCAGACAGGTGTATGGGGATTTTTCTTCATTATGGTGAGAATTCTTCTGTTATCAGCTGTGGAGGTCTTCTTTGGCCTACCAGACCCTTTATGGTTACTAAGCTCACCTGTTCTCTCTTTCTTCTTAATAATGTTCCAAACAGTTGATTTTGGTAAGCCTAAAGTTTGGCCAATGTCTTTACTGTTTTATTCTTGTCTCTCAGCCTTATAATGTGTCCTTGACTTTCATTGGCACTCTGGTCCTCATGTTGAAAAAGAGTAAAATAAGACTCTAAAGGTGAACAAAAGCCTGGAATAAAGACTAGATGCTGAAATCACTCTTATACCTGCACTAATGAAGCAATTAAACACACCTGAATACCTGTGAAGTCCTACAACCCAAAAATGATGGTACCTTGTGTGCCTAGATATAAAAAGTGCTGTAATTTCTACATGGTCAAACTAAAATGTATAAGGATATGCTTTATTAAAATCTTAGCATGTGCACTTTAACCACATGTGAATTGTTTGAGTACAAATTTAAAACTGTGGAGTACAGAGACAAATAAAAAAAAAATGCCTTCACCCCAAACATTATGGAGGGAACTGTATATATTTAGTAAGAGAAACAGATTATATGATTTATATTTCTCACTTTTTTTTACATTTCTCTATTTTTAGGGAAAATCTTCTGATGTCAATAAACATGTTTCTGGTGTTTTGATATATTGTTTATTTGGTTTGAACTTTTGGTCTGTGGTGTAAATATTATTCAAATATTAATTATTATATTGTTATTTTTGGTTGAATCTAATTGTATTTGGATAAATTAATATAAAATATTGCTTCATGTTTCACAGAGTTTATAAAGAAGAAGAAGTTTGCTGGTAAGAACAATTTGACCTTTTTATCTTCAGTACAGTTAAACAAGAGTCTCTCTGTATATAGTGCGAATGTGTGTGTGAATGTGAAGGATTGTGTGGTAAGTGTGTGAGCAAGAGTGTGTGTTTGTGTGAGAGAGAGAGAGAGAGAGAGAGAATGTATAGGGCAGTACACACAGACAAATAAAATAGTGCAAACAATGTACATAAATTAAGAACAAATATAAAGGCACTATATGCACAATAATTGAAAAACGAAGGATAAAATGAGTAAAATTACAGAATAAAAATGAATTTACTAATAAAGGTAAGAATAAATATAAAACAATAATAATAAAGAAGATGCCACATTCAATAAGTTTGTAAAATAATACTTGGTGCCAGATAAAATCAAACGCTTTTTTAAAGTCAATAAAACAGGCAAAAATTTTCCTCCTGTTTTGGACAACGTATTTTTCAATTAGAGTATGTAACGTGTAATTGTGGTCAGATGTGCGATAATTTGATAAGAATCCAGTTTGACTTCTACCCAAGATGTGTTGTGTTGTAAGGAATTCCAAAATCTAGGTTTTATTATACTACAAAATAACTTTCCCAGGTTGCAGCTCATACAAATTCCCCTTTTATTGTGTTCAATAATTGTGTGTAGTTATTGTGGTCAATTTTGTCTCCATTTTTAAAGATTGGTGTTATCTGCCCTTGATTCCAGATGTCAGGGAAATGTCCTACACTCAGAATAATACTGAATACTTTTAGGATGGCCAGTTGTAATTTAGAACTAGTATGTTTTATCTTTTCATTAAATATTCCATCAGGTCCAGATGCTTTTTTGAGTTTTAAGATTTTAATTATGAGTTTCTTTTCAGTAATAGGTAAGTCTAATGGGTTTTGGTTATCTTTGACTTTTAATTCTAGTTCTTCCAGTCGTTTATTTATTTGATTTTGTTTACAATTTGTGTCAGTTTCAACTTTTTCTAACAGAGTTTGGAAATGGTTTTCCCATATTTCACCATTTTGGATTGCTAAGTCTTCATGATGAATTGGGTTTTTTTTTTCTTCTTTTTTTCAGGTTGTTCCAATTGTCCCAGATTTGATTTGTATTGACTGATTTCTCAATTACTGTCAATTGCTTTTGGGTGTGTTGTCTTTTTTGTTCTAAGTGTGTGCTTGTATTGTTTTAGTGTTTCACAGTAATGGAGGCGAATCTCTGTGTTATTTGGATCTCCTTGTCTCTCTCTCTCTCTCTCTCTCTCTCTCTGTCACATCATAACGAAAACATTAAGACAAGGAAATGCAAAGGCAGTCATTTCTAACCCATGACAAAATAAGTGTCCAACACAGGAAAAAAAAATTTGTTACCATCCTTAAAATTCAGCGGAAATGATAAATTGTAAAACACAGGTGGTAAGTATACTTATAACACTGGATAAGAGGTAATCCGTTTAGTCTATTAGCTAGTGTATAAACGTATACATGCTTTTCTCTCTTCTTTTATAGCCATAGTGAGTAAATGGGGAAAAGGCTTTGCTGCCAAGAGCTCACACACAGCGAATTTAAAACCTTACATTTTCTAAGATTTTTTTTTTTCATGGGATTTTCCCTTTTTTGTTAGTACGTTTGTAGATGATTGCGTTGTTTCTTTTGCAGTGATTGTTTTCTGATAGGAGTGTGTAAGTGTATAGTGTTGTGATCTTTCACTCCCATCAAGTGGACAAATAAGTTCATAAAACTTTACAATTTACTTTACAATTAATTAGAATACTCCTCACAACTGGAGAATCTCGATCATCTACATTAAAACAGAGGAACAATAGATAGATAGATAGATAGATAGATAGATCAGTATTTTTTTTTTTAAACAAACCCAAGAGGAAACTGATAAAAATGCAGTTATATCTCTATAGAGACAGTGGACGATTGTTTATTTGGTAATTTAAAAATGATTTTAAAACAGTGGGAGAAATTAAATCTGATAGTAAAGCTAAATTTTTTATCAGGTGAAATAATACATACCTGCTGAGATAATCAAACATTTCACTGAATTCATATTTATCATTTTTCTCACAAAACACAGAAACGAGTCATTCTGAGTAAACTGTAAGTAAAGTAGAGTTACAGTAAGTACAGACTGTAAGTAAAGAGCTACAGTAAGTACAGACTGTAAGTAAAGTAGAGTTACAGTAAGTACAGACTGTAAGTAAAGAGCTACAGTAAGTACAGACTGTAAGTAAAGTAGAGTTACAGTAAGTACAGACTGTAAGTAAAGAGTTACAGTAAGTACAGACTGTAAGTAAAGTAGAGTTACAGTAAGTACAGACTGTAAGTAAAGAGCTACAGTAAGTACAGACTGTAAGTAAAGTAGAGTTACAGTAAGTACAGACTGTAAGTAAAGAGTTACAGTAAGTACAAACTGTAAGTAAAGTAGAGTTACAGTAAGTACAGACTGTAAGTAAAGAGTTACAGTAAGTAAAGACTGTAAGTAAAGAGTTACAGTAAGTACAGACTGTAAGTAAAGAGCTACAATAAGTACAGACTGTAAGTAAAGAGTTACAGTAAGTACAAACTGTAAGTAAAGTAGAGTTACAGTAAGTACAGACTGTAAGTAAAGAGTTACAGTAAGTAAAGACTGTAAGTAAAGAGTTACAGTAAGTACAAACTGTAAGTAAAGTAGAGTTACAGTAAGTACAGACTGTAAGTAAAGAGTTACAGTAAGTAAAGACTGTAAGTAAAGAGTTACAGTAAGTAAAGACTGTAAGTAAAGTAAAGAGTTACAGTAAGTACAGACTGTAAGTAAAGAGCTACAGTAAGTACAGACTGTAAGTAAAGTAAAGAGTTACAGTAAGTACAGACTGTAAGTAAAGAGCTACAGTAAGTATAGACTGTAAGTAAAGAGTTACAGTAAGTACAGACTGTAAGTAAATTCACTGGTGTCCTGCTGCTTATTGATTAAATCTGATGATTTGATGCTGAAAAACACTATAAAACAAAAAGATAAATAGTATGATCGACATAAACGTAGAGGAGAAATGCTTTTTTAAGGTGCTGGTAGAAGATCAGGTGCAGAGGAGATGATGATGTTGCTAAGAGCTAACCGGAAGTAAACGTTACACTAGCTACTTTTATTTTGGAGTGAGTTTGAAAATGTCTGCCTTTCTGTTTCCTTATCAAAATTTCCTCATGAAGCGAGAAGTTGTGTGTGTCCATGTATGGAAGTAAAAAAGTGACAAAGATTTCAGTAAAAAAAAAAAAATTGAATTTTAAAAGCTACGGAATTCTTAATATTGAAAATTAAAGACCATTAGATTCATAATATTGGAATATATAAGGTTAAAAACCACATATCTGTATTTATTTATTTTTAATTAATATTCTTGAAATTCAAGTTATCTCTTTTTTTTCAGTTTTCAGAGATTCATATTTTAAAATTCAGATTAAAAAAAAACAAGTATATATATATATATTTTTTTTTTTTCAGTATTCACAAATTCAGATTGAATAATTCAGTTTTCAGATATTCAGAAATCTGTATTCAGGTTGCTAATTTCAGAGCTCAAATTCAACCAATCAAATTCAGACTGCAAAATTCAACACGAAAAAAACCGCAAGTTTAACATCCGGGTTACTCAGGGCTAGGCAAAGGCAATCGAGCCGGGAGCGTGTTGTACCGTTTTTCATCTCCTGTCATTAAATGCTTCCTCCTCTCGGGAGCGCGCGCCTGCATCACTATAGCAACAGAACAGTGAGAAGGCAATCATGGATTTGAATCAGATTAATAAAGAAATGTGTCTTATGAGTAAACCTTTGAGTAAATCACTGTTCTTTACTCTTCACTGTGCAGCTTTATGATCTGATTGAATTCAGCTTCACTTATAAAAATGAAAGATTATAAATGTTAGTAAAACATTGTGTGGAAATAATGTGTTATTCTGAAAGAATGATTTGTTCCACCATGTATGTGGAAAAGTGATGAGTATAAAACTCTTTGCCTCTCAGAGGTGAATGTTGTTGTTGTGCTGGACAAAGAAGTCTAAGAGATTTATAATCATGCAGGGCCGGAGTGGGACTCATTTTCAGCTCTGGAGTTTCATGACTTAGACCGGCCCACTTTAGTTCAGACTGACTAGATTAAAATAATGTCATTAAAACTTCAGTATATACGTCTGCAATAGTGCACTGTTATCTACAGCCTTGTAATTCATTGTATTTTTCAAAAATATCATCATTTCCAGTTCAGTGCTAATACAGTAGCCTAAGTGTTGCTTCACAGTGAAGATTTATTAGAACAGTTAATAACAGTATTCTTTACAACAACACAATGTAATGTTTAACAGTATCCGAATCTATTTTCTGTAAGAATTAGAGTTCATAAATATCCAAACCTTGAAATATCAAATAAATACAAATATAAAAAATAAAAAATTAAAATAAAATTAAAATTAAATGTATTGCACTTTCTAATGACACTATCATCTCTTTTTCCTTTGCATAAATCAGGAAACAGCTGCTTTACAACTTCAGATATTGTCAGCTTACCTGTGTCTTCTACAGTGAGAGCATCAGTCTCTTGCATGATATAACTGGGTCCTGGCTCTGCTTCTGACACTAAATGAAATTTTAAAAATGGCCATATTTCTCATCACAAAACAATTCTCCCCTTTTTACAAAGCTTTCTGATCAAATCAAGTCAGTTTCATTAATGTAGTGCTGCTGAATCATCCGGTATCATTAATTATCTCGGGGCATTTTTCATTGAGCAGGTGTACACCACGCTCTTCATTAATATTAATTCTTCTAATTCTTATATTCACTCAATGACAATCCTACCTGCCCTTTCTGGTGTGTTGGGCTCATGACTGGTGCTTGGTAACGTTACTGAGCTTGGCTCTTCACTGTTAGCAGCAAACTGGACTAGAGGCTGCTGCTGCTGAAGAGCTATAGGAAAAGTTTGATAGATAAACATGAACAGTGGTTTGCAGACAGCGTTGTTTTGCACTAGCTTACCGTTAGCTTACCGTCCGACTCATCGTCTTCATTTGTTTGGAAATATTTATATTTATTTGGAAATATGTACTCAGCTTAGTACATTTGGCCGCGTCAGTTTCGAGAGCTTTCTTTTTTTTTTATTCTAGCCTTTTCAGCGCCACCTTTGCGCTTTTTATTATCCATTTATAGCTCTTATTTTTTTGCTCGCATATCACCAACAATTTGCGTGTCTTTGTTTTTTTTCTGAGCAAAGTGCCGCTGTCGGGGGAGTCGAAAGATAATTACGTCATCATTAACCTGCAGTCTGAGAGACAGTAATAATAAATAAAAAGAGTGGGGCTGCTGTAAAATAATAAATAAAGAGTGGGGCTGCTGTAAAATAATAAATAAAAAGAGTGGGGCTGCTGTAAAATAATAAATAAAGAG
>CM040457.1:9608382-9637140 GCA_022758105.1 Pangasianodon gigas | reverse complement strand
GTATATCAGTAAAGGAAGTAGCATATTACGTAAATAATTCACTTCACTTCACTTCACTTCAAATAGTGATCACTTCGCTGGAAGAGCACTGAATTTCATGCGGAGAATGTCTGTTATGCAATCTTTCATTTTCATTGGAAGCCGAAGGACTATAAAAGGGCCCTAAGCTCAGCTTCTTAGCTGAGAACTCTGCAGCACTTGACACAAGTGGTCTCCTGAATTTCTTTCTTTCTTTATTTTATCTTCTTTATTTTATTTTAATTAAAAAAATAATGAAGTCTTCAGCTCTAGCTATCACTGTTTTAACCTGTGCTCTCTTGGCAATGACAGAAGGTAAGTACATTTTGTTGAATATTTACTTTTCTTTATAGAGTTGGCTATATTACTGGTTTCTTAAGAAGCTATATCAATTCATGCTTTTAGGTGTATTTCATTAAAGAGCCAACTTGCACATAGGAAGTTACTAAGAACATCTTGCTTATGAGTGCAATAAAATAAATTGTTCTTTTCCAAGAATTTTTTTAGGCATTAAAAAAAAAAAAAAAAAAAACAAGACTATTCATATTTTTATCAGAGAAGTTGTGCACTGATCACATCTCTCTTCCTCTGCAGGAGTTCCAGCCCTGTATCACCGATGTCAGTGTACAGACACAGTGGCAAGGGAAATCTCTGATAATAGAATTGTGAAGCTGGAGATTTTTCAACCTGGTCCTCACTGCAAAGATATAGAAGTAATGTAAGTATAAATGAAATGATTATAAAAACTTTGTGCAGTTAATTTTTTGTAACACTTTGCAATAATATCTGCAAAAAAATATATGTAGTTGTAACAGGTCAATCTGATTTAGGCCTAGACTCAGCCATTTTCACAGATGTTTAAAATAACAATGTCTTGTACTTGCAGTGCTACAGTGAAATTCCGGAAGGAAATTAAATTGTGCCTCAACCCCAACGACAAGTGGGTGCAGAACGCCCTCAAAAGGTAAGTTTCACATTTACAAGTTTTCCTGCCATATTACTCTCATCTATACATGAATGTTTCACTAGAACTCATTAGTAATTTTAAGACCACACGGTATTGTATTTTATGTAGATTGATAGGACTGACTTTAATCTGATTTGGTTCTCAATAATGTAGCCTAACTGTTTTAAACTGTCAGTCATCAACTAACATTAACATTAACATCTTTCTTCCTCCCTGCAGAAGGAACCTGGACCATGGAATGCTACTGCAATGAAGATGGTTGAAAGAGAAGAAAAGAAAGAAGAACTGAAGAAACGTCTCTTAACACCTCAGTCTTTCTTCACTCAACATATTAGTAATTAAGATCTAGTAGTATTTTTTATACATTTTCTGTATCTAATAAAACCAATAGACTTATATTTTTAATTACAACAATTTATGAACATTTCACTAATATTACTAATAAAGTATTTTTTTAAAAATTCTATACTGTGTATGTTATTCACAGATTCATAGTCATGCTTTAGTTGCTTCGTCAGTGACTCAGATGGCTCTAAATAACTGGATCAGACAGTAGTATAAACAGTGAATATCTCTGTAAGACATGCAACCCCTCCTGTAGAAGTAAAGTGATCTGACATTGTCAATTAAATTAAATTAAGCCTATAAATATATCTTAATTTTTAATCTCCACTTTTTTGTCACAGGTTGTTCTCTTTGTTAATCTGGTTGTCTTCAATTCTAATAATTAATACTAAGAAAACATACACATTCAAGCATGAACAAATATTCTATATGGACTCATAAATTAGCATCTGACTGGATCGTTAACTATATTGGTTAAAATAATAGAACCATCCAGTATGGTCTTGGCAACCTAATATTATTGCATCAATCAATCAATCACTCAATCAATCAGTGGTGGTGGTATAGTGGATTGCTTAGCCACCTCACAGCTCAGGATCCTGGGTTTGATCCTGAGCTCAGGTTACTATCTACACAGAGTTTTGCATGATCTCCCTGTATTTGTGTAGGTTTCTTTGGGGAAAGATAAATGAAAAACTGAATGAATGAATGAATGAATGAATGAATGAAAACAAATAATAAATTAATGAATAATCTGCATCTTTATTTATGAAGCATTTTTTTTTTATTTTGAGTTCAAAATCTCATAGTGCCTTATATATAAATTGTTACAAGGTGAAAAGAAAGTCTTTATGCTAGAACACATTTTTTAAACAGTCTCTAACTAATTTATGATAAATCTATGATCATTACAAATGAAGGTAAAAGAACTACATTCCTAGAATTGTATAGTTCAGTGTTCTTACTTTTACTGTTCTACACAGAACCTTTACGATTGTATAAGTAGAACAAATTGAGCAGTAACATTTTTTGTATTGAACGTTGTAGTGGAAAACTTTTCTCAGTAAAGAAAAATAACTTTCCAAAGTTAAAGGGTTTTAGATGCCAAAAATCAGACTTTATTGAAACAACCCACAAAGCCGAGATGTCTAGATCATTTGATTTACACAGTCATGGCCCATGATTTTATACAATACTAGAACAGAATGTGGAGTTTTCTCTTTTTTTTTTTTTTAATCATTCCCCTGGCCTCTCGCCACAATTGTTTCAGCATCCCTGTACCTTCTCTTTAATTGTGGCGCAAGCTCAGCTAGGTTTTTTTTTTATGTTTAATATTGATTAATATTCTTCATAAACCTTAACAATATACTTTTTTTAAGAAATCACACATGTTACACAAGTAAAGAAGATACAAACTTAATGTTGATTCACACACAGATATACTTTAAAATCATATGCTGTAAATTCTGATTTAACATAAAGTCACAACATAAAGTCACACTCTCTTCATGATTAAAATGCACTAAATGTACTACATCTCTTATCATTTCTGATTATATCTTGATTGGACCTGGTGGATTATATAATAATCATACTTAAATCATACTCTTGATTAAGAAAATTCTTCTATGAGGTCTGTATTCAAGACCTTTAGCAGTCATATGAATGAACAATGAGACTTACTTTTGTTTCTCAGGAATTTCCAACAGACATTAACATGTTCTACTGGAACCATTTTGGCACAGGTTCTGACAGCTCTGAACCTCTGCCAATGCTTACAGTAACAGTGACTCCACAGACTATGTCAGTTCTTATAAAAGATAATCAGATCTTCCTCTGAAAAGCAGAAATTCTTCATGAATGACACACTAAGGTCTTTCCCTGGAAAAAAAAAAAAACTGGGTTATGCCAAAGTCTTGATTATTAGATCAGTGACCTGTAGCAAGAATCTGAATTCTGACTTTTATAATGCAGGTGAGATTATTATTATTATTATTATTATTATTATTATTATTATTATTATTATGAGGGGATTAATGTGTGTGTGTGTGTTGTCTCTGTATATGGAAATGTCTTTCTAGAGGGTCAAGAAGCTGTCCGCTATAATTTTAGGTTATAAAACACATTTGTGAGGGGGCACGGTGGCTTAGTGGTTAGCAGCATTGCCTCACATCTCCGTGGTTGGGGGCTTGATTCCCACCTCCACGCTGTGTGTGCAGAGTTTACATTTTCGCCCCGTGCTTTGGGGGTTTCCTCCGGGTACTCTGGTTTCCTCCCCCAGTCCAAAGACATGCATTGTAGGCTGATTGGCATCGCTAAACTGTCCGTAGTGTGTGAGTGTGTGTGTGATTGTGCCCTGTGATGGGTTGGCACCCATGCCTATTGCCCTGACTCCCCTGGGGTAGGCTTCCTGTTACTGTGTGTAGGATGAACAGTACAGAATATATATATATATATATATATATATATATATATATATATATATATATATATATATATATATATATATGCAGTGTGTGTAATCTATATATATATATATATATAGAGAGAGAGAGAGAGAGAGAGAGCATAGAAAGGGTTCTGTTTATTTTCTGATGGAAAGTGTAAGTATTATAAGAGTTATTTCAAGAGTTAAAGAACTTAACCAATGATTTGTTCTTTTCCAGCTAACAACTGCATTTTGTATTCATGTTCATTAATACTATTATTCTGCTAATAGGCTTTAACTTGCTTGTTCATGGTATTTTGCTTTTTTTAAGCTTATGAAATTCAGAAAAAAAAAAAAAAAGAAACATATAACTCAGGCCATTTGATTGGCTATACACTTTTACACTCTAAAAATTGCTGGGCTAGATAGACTGGATAGACTAACCCAGCAAGGTTGGGTTAGGATGTTAATCCAGTATGTTGATTTAATGCTACTTAAGATGAGATAGGTTAAGATAAGACTTTATTCATCACGGTGGAAAATTAGGGTAAAAATAACGACATTGCTGAGCTGTAGACACAAATTTTGATTAAACATTGAAACTGGAGTTCTGGATCATTTATGACTCCCAGTTGGGGTAAATTTTATTTTAATTAAATATGATTTTTAAATAGAAAAATATTAACTCATATCCTTGGGGATTTTGAAATCCTGAGTGGTGAACATCGAATTATACGAATAATCTTTTTAAAAGATCCAACTAAATTAGATATTAAGTTAAATGTAAACAAGAACTTACATTTCTTGCAGCTGCAACTGACAAGATGCTCACTGAGCTTAACAGATGACTCTCCAGCAGAAACTGTGACATAATGAATGGCATCCAAAACCTAAACCACACCAGTGATGTGTTTCTCAAAGAGGATGCTCTGTTTTCATTTGCTAGAATGTATGACTCAAACACTGAGGACTTGAAATAGATCAGTTCAGGAGAATTTTACAAGGGTGTATTAGAGCTGACATCATTCACTTATAAGTCTTATAGTCTTATAACAAATTTTTTTTTTTTGAGCTCTTCAAACTTTGAAAAATAGCTGTTTCAATCTCAGTTAGTACTGCTTCTTGTGAGTGGAGTTTTTCTGCACTAAAGCTCGTGAAAACCTATCTCAGGTCCACTACGGCAGATGAAAGACTGAGCAATTTAGGTGTTCTAAGTATTGAGTAAAGGAGGGCAAAGTCATTTACCCTAGATGAATTTGTTGAATTGTTTGCAAGAAAGCATAAAAACTGCAGAATACAGTTGATTTAACAGAACTTCAATATAAAACTGAAAAAGACTGAATAAATAATGAGCAAAGGTCAATTTGTTGATCTGTTTGTATAAAACATGTTCAAATGGTCTAGAACTGCCACTGGCCTGTTTTCTTTCAGGTCCGCATCCTCAACTTAGTTAGGAAGTTATAGTTATAAATCTACTCTGTTGTTGTTTTTAGTGAGGTTTACTGAAATAATACAAGTACAACATCTTGGTTAGGTAAACTGCACAATTCATAGTAACCTAGAGTGCCATTAAAAATGGGCTATGTGTGACATTGAAAGTCATCTGGTCTTTTTCCAGTCTTCAACTGTCCAGTTTTGTTAGTCTGTGCCCATTATGGCCTCAGATTCTTGTTCTTGGCTGAGAGGTGTGGAACCTGATGTGGTCTTCTGCTGTTGTAGCCCATCCACCTCAAGGTTTGATGTGCTGTACAATCTGAGCTTTTCTGCTTACCATGGTTGTAAAGAGTGCTTATTTGAATCATGCAATTATCTGATCAGCCAATCGTGTGGCAGCAGTGCAATGCATAAAATCAGGCAGGCCATTTTTCAGCTATTTTTCAAATATGGGCCAGCACCAGTGGATAATGTTCACATCAACTATCAGAATAGGGGAAAAATGTGATCTCAGTGATTTTGACCATGGCATGATTTGTTGGTGCCAGACGGGCTGGTTTGAGTATTTCTATAACTGCTTATCTCCCGGGATTTTCATGTACAACAGTCTCTAGAGTTTAATCAGAATGGTGCAGTAAAGAAAAAACATCCAGTGAGCGGCAGTTCTGTATCCTTTCTGTCAGCTCGGACCAGTCTGGCCATTCTCTGTTGACCTCTCTCATCAATGGAGAATGGCCAGATTGGTTTGAGCTGACAGAAAGGCTACAGTAACTCACATAACCACTCTGTACAATTGTGGTGAGCAGAACAGCATCTCAGAATGCACAGCACATCAAACCTTGAAGCAGACGGACTACAACAGCAGAAGACCATGTTGGGTTCCAGTTTTGTCAGCCAAGAACAGGAAGCTGAGGCTGCAGTAGGCACAGGCTCATCAAAACTGGACAGTTGAAGACTGGAAAAACATAGCCTGGTCTGATGAGTCTTGATTTCTGCTGAGGCACACAGATGGTATGGTCAGAATTTGATGCCAACAGCATGAAACCATGGACACAGTCTGCCTTGTGTAAACAGTCCCAGCTGGTGGACATGGTGTAATGGTGTGGGGAATGTTTTCTTGGCACACTTTGGGCTCGTTAATACCAATCAATCATCGCTTGAATGCCACAGCCTATTTGAGTATTGTTGCTGACCATGTGCATCCCTTCATGGCCACAATTAACCCATCTTCTAATGACTACTTCCAGCATGATAATGCACCATGTCACCAAGCAAAAGATGTCTCAAACTGGATTCACAAGCATGACAATGAGTTCAGTGTTCTTAAGTGGCCTTCCCAGTCACCAGATCTGATTCCAGTAGAACACCTTTGGGATGTGGTATAATGGGAGATTTGCAGCATAAAAGTGCACCTGAAAAATCTGCAGGAATTGCATGATGCAACCATGTCAACATGGACCAGAATCTCAAAGGAATTTTTCCAACATCTTGTGGAATCCATGACACAAAGATTTGAGGCTGTTTTGAGAGCAAATAGAGGCCCTACCGAGTATTAGTACAGTGTTCCTAATAAAGTGTTCGGCGAGTGCAAATTTTAAACTTGCCAAGTCAAGTCAAGTCAAGTGGCTTTATTGTCATTTCAACCATATAAAGCTAGCACAGTACACAGTGAAATGAAACAATGTTCCTCCTGGACCACCACCAAGCTGACACTGCTGGGCCCTTGAGCAAGGCCCTTAACCCTCAGCTGCTCAGCTGTATAAATGAGATAAATGTAAGTAGCTCTGGATAAGGGCATCTGCCAAATGCCATAAATGTAAATGTAAATGTAACTACCACAAGGTGGCTCTAAAGTCACAACAATTATTTAAGATTTTCCACTGTTATTTTCATTTCAATCTACATACAGTGCACTCCCAGTGTAGGTCCCAAGCCCGGATAAAATTGGGGAAGGTTGCATCAGGAAGGGTATCTGGCATAAAAACTGTGCCAAATCAAATATGCGGACCAGTGATCCCCTGCAGCGACCCCTAACACAAGCAGCCAAAAGAAGAACAACTTAGATCTACATGGCAGTCTATACTGGATTTTGAATATAATAATGGTGGATAACACATGACAGGACAAATGTGTGTTTTAAAGTATTGGTTTCATTATTAGGCATAAGGTTCCTGCATGTTTCACTACAATAATTGAACTCTTTATAAGCATTTTACATTGGCTCCCACAGCTGCCTTTCTAACTCTAAGCTCTGAAATTGATGAAATCACCATCCCCTTGCCCAGATGTCAGCTTCTTCTGGTATTTGGAGACATCAGCAATAACAGCAGTAAACACCAAAGACCTTGTGTTAACTTCAAGTTGAGATCACTATATATATAGAAATTAAAGCTGCATATGACTAGACCACACCACAGATTTATACCGTCCTAACCAGATTAGGCCCATGAATCAGAGTAGACAATGTCTACGTAAAAATAGACATTGTTACAAAGAAGCTTTACAGAATTCCTGATGTACATTTATATTTAGATCCCTAATGAGGAAGCCATAGGTGATAGTGGCAAGGGAAAAAATGATGACAAAGAAAGAAACCTTGAGAAGAACCAAATCCAAAAGGAAACCCCTTCTGTTCTGGGTGAGACTAAATAGTTGAATTATAAATTACTCCGACTACAACTGTATACTCTAAAGGCAAACAGTACTAAAAGTGTTGAAGCGATGTTCAGTTATGAGAATATTGTGAATAGGAGGGAATGAGCACAGGCCAGTCTTTATGATTACAGCAGCAGTTCCTTGGTACAAAAAGTTTACAGTAAGTGACCAGTATCCAGGTGAGATTATCTACTGAAGTAGGGTGAGACATGTTTTTGAGAAGTGCAGTCTTTAGGTAATTCTTTTGGTTTTGTTGATATTAAGGGAGAGATTGTTGTCAGTGAACCACTTTGAAATGAGTTTCATCTTGAAACTTGATAATGGTGATAATGATGAGATATACATCCACATAAACAGCCTGTGTAAAGAGTAAGTGTGAGAAGTGTGATCACCCAACAGCCTGAGATCTGCAGGAAGTTCAGTCCAGAGTGTTTTATTATTTCACAGAACATACAAGCCTGGAGAGGATGATTTTTTTAATGCTGTGCTAAAAAAGCATGGAGAGGATGATGGGTTTTTAAAAATGCTGAGCTAATTTGGATAAACAGCATTTTTACAGAGGTGTCCTTTTCCTTCAAATGCGTAAGTGCTGTATGATGTGAGTCCAGGAAAATGGCAAGATTGTTTTTAATATACATTGCTAAAACATTAAGACAGCCCGCCAAATATGCTGTGGGTCCTCTGCATCCCACAAAAACAGTTCTAACCAGCGTCCATGGCGTGGACTCTACAAGACCTCTGAAAGTGCCCTGTAGTATCTGGCACCAAGATGTTAGCAGAAGGAATTTGGAGGCCAGAGAATCACCTTGAACTCTTCAACAAGGTCCAGTTCTGACAGTCACATGACCATTGTGAGCACTTTGGTCTGCAGCTACACAGTCCCATGCACAGCAGGATGCCATGCACTGTGTGCTCTGACACATTTCTCCTCTAACCATCATTAAAATTTTCTGTGACTTGTCCACCAGTAACCATTCTGTCAGTTCAGACCAGACAGGATAGCCTTCACTGACCTCGTGTATCAAAGAACTTTGGGCCCAACACCCTGTCACTGGTTCATGGTTTGTCCTTCCTCGGACCACTGCGGGTAGGTACTCACCACTGCTGGCCAGGAGCACCCCACAAGCCTTGCTGTCACCCAGTTGTCTGGCTATAAGGATTTGGCCCTTCTCAATGTCACATAGGCCTTCACACCTGCCCATTTCTCCCACATCCAACACACTGACTACAAGAACTGTTCGTTTATGTTTACTTACCGTCTAATATATCCCAAACAATGACATGCATCAATGTTACAAGATAATCAATGTTATTCGCTTCAGGTCTGAACACCTTGACCCAATGCAGTTTGCTTATAGAGCAAATCTCTCAGCTGATGCAGTTAACCTGAGTCTACATTATGTCCTCAATTATCTGGACAACCCAGACTCCTATGGCAGAATCATGTTTGGAGACTTTAGCTCTGCCTTTTTAATGCAGTTATGTCAGAATGACTCTACAGGAAACTGCTACTTCTGATTGTGGACTCTCCCTCTGCCAGTGGATTGTTGACATCCTAACAGACAGGAGGCAGTTCGTGTGTGCTGGGACCCTACCAGTCAGAACCCCTATCCATCAGCACTGGGGTTTCACAAGGCTGTGTGCTCTCACCTCTCCTGTACTCCAATGTACACCAATGAATGCACATCCAGTGACCCTTCCTTCAAGCTGATAAAATTCACAGATGGCACAGCCATAATAGACCTCATAAGCAACAACGATGAGTCTGCCTGTTGGAAAGAAGTGGTACTTGGTGGAATTTGGTTTCATGATGTACAGAGAACAACCTGCAGCTCAATACACAAAATACAATATAGATGGTGATTGATTTTTGTAAGAACCCAGCTCCCCATCACCCCCTGGAAACTAACAACCAATGAGTAAGGTGGAGTCTTTCAAATTCCTAGGAACCAGGACCTTCAAAGACCTTAAATGGGAAATAAACCCAACAATCATAATCAGGAAAGCTCATAAGTGAATGTTTTTTTCTACGCAAGCTGTGGAAACTCAACATCTCTCATCTCATCTCCCAGTTCTGTCTCAGTTTTACAGATCCACCATAAAAAGCATCTTATCATCATCATCAATAACTGTTCTCTACCTCTCAGCATCCTTCTGTGTAAAGACCAGACTGCAGCAAATTGTGCGCACCGCAGCAGCTGTCGATTCAGCAGCTGCATAACAACAAGGCCACTTCTGCACTCCAGCTCTGCTGAGTACAAAAGAGTGAAAAGTGACTTCAAGAAATAGTCACAAAAGCATTCATCAAGGTGCACTTCATGGACTGAATGTAAATGACTAAACTAACTGTAGTAGTAAAAACAGAACATTACAGAGAGAGTGTTTGTGTATGTTGTTACATTACAAAATGTACACCAGAAGTAATTAGTCAGTAAAAACAAGTCATGTATGTCTTATGCTTTCATAGATCGAGCACATTCAAAAACTGTATGTGTACTGGGCCTGTAAAGTTCATAAGAAAGAGCTGCAGGATAAGAATGGGACAGTTGGGGCAGGAGAGAGAGAGCCTTATACCATGAGACTCCAGCACTTCCATACAGCATCACTCATTTATATGGTTTCAAACCTTTTAAAGTTAAATTAATGGACTAAAATTAAATTTTCTAAATTTAACTTGATTGAGCTAGTTTGTTTGTTCTTTCCCCACTCTTCATGCCTTGCAGGAACGGTGCATGGCCTTGGACTATACTTCACTGTGGATGCCAGCTACTCAGTCAATCCCAAATACTCTGTGCCAGCTCTGCAGCTCATGTTTGTGACACTTGTACTAACGGGTCATTACACCCAGGGAAAAAGTGAAATGATGGTTCCCCCTCCTCGCTCATCACAGAATCCTAATGACAGATTTGACAGTGTGGTCGACAACATGCAGAAACCCAGCAGGTTTGTCATTTCAAGACTGCCAGGCCTACCCAGACTACCTCATCACATTCAAATGAGGGCACAGCTGTAGCTCCTGGCTAGATTCAATATAAACCTGGATTTTGATTGTGAGTAATAATAATAATAATAATAATAATAATAATAATAATAATAGTATAGTAGTAATTTATTTTTAGCCTTTTGAGTTAATTTTTCGTGCTTTACATATAAAATAATTATTATTATTATTATTTATATTTGGCATTTTCAGTTAAAAAATGTTTTGTGCTTTACATATAAAAGATTAGGCAGTTGAAAGCAAACTATTTATGTTGTTCTTCTTCTTCTAGCTGCTCCCGTTAGGGGTCACCACAGCAGATCATTGGTCCGCGTATTTGATTTGGCACAGTTTTTACGCCGCACGCCTTTCCTGACGCAATCCTCCCCAATTTTATCCGGGTTTGAGACTGGCATTGTGAGCACACTGCTGCATGCAACCCCAGTGGCTGCGGTTGGTTCCCTGGCCAGGAATCACACCCAGGGCGCAGCAGTGAGAGCACTGTGGCCTAACCACTAGTCCTCAAGGGACCCTGAAAACAAGCTCTTTATAATTAGGCATAAGTAAATGTACAATCACTAATGAATGGACTTTAAATCAATAAGTTTTTATTTGGATATAAAAGGCTCTTTTGAGCTTTGGAGCATTTTTTTCCACCAGCTGAGCTGAGAGTGATCCTTGGGATTACCAGTAGGCCTGCCTCACTTTTTTGAAGTGCTTAACATGGACTCTACTGCTTCAGGAGATCAACAAGATATCCCACAGCTAAACAATTTAGACCTTTAAACATCATAATCAGGATTCTGTAGTAAAGCTAAGGCTAAATCTTTACACTCACAAGCCTAATCTTGAAATGAAACATTATTAGATTAGGTGCATTTGTCACCATGTGCCTGTGTCCCCATAATTTGTCCATTAGCTTCATACTGTTTAAATGAATATGATAAACCCCCATCATTTTGATTTTGGTTAGCATCAACAGAGCAATGCAGGAGTTAATATTAAACTACTTGGGCCAAATTTTAATTAACTAATGTTCTTAATCAGTGGAAGGCAATCTGTTATGAATTACATAGTAAGTATGTGTGCTTAGGTCACATATATGTATCGATAAGTATGGGAAGAAGTACCTAGTGCAAAGATTCTCACAGTACTTAGCAAAAGTGATTCCCATAATTTGGGGAAAAAACTGCCAATACCCTGTAGGTCTAGTTTGAAAATCTTGTAGGTCAAACTGTGTCTCTCAATACCCATACATAGTTAAGAGAAATTTCTTTGCTGTAATATTTCACCGATTTAGTTGGAGTTGCCTCCAAGTTTTTTTCACTCTAAGATATGCGTTAGCTTGATATTAATCAATTAGTTGAAAGCTGCAAGTAGGTGTAAAATATTTATAGCAAGTTGAGACAAGAGCTTAGTTGGAGTGTTACACTGAAGCAGGTTTCATAATACAAAGTGTGTAATAACATTTAGGTGTACAGCCAACAATTTATATTTTTATCCACTGGTAAAAATCTTCAAAGCCTATATGGAAATGTCTTAAATTCTTAAATTTGAAATTTGGTTTGTCATATTATCATAAGGACACTTTTACTAGGGTAGTGTAAATACAGACTATACAGTTTCACTTTAGGACAAGAAAAAATCTTTGCCTTTTAAATAGGTCGATGTCAAAACTTGGTTGTTGGAGGTTTTTTGTTCCTTATGTATATGCAAGTGAGAAAGATTAATAAACATAAGATTTTGATCTGCAATATCATTTGTTCACTTTATTTTTCAATCTCCAAAAAAACATAAGATATGAATCCTGAACCTGAATAAGTTATGTTATGATGGACAACACTGTGGTTTAGTCATGAATATTGCACTGAAAAGAGACCGAGAGAAACCAGTGGACTTTGGCTCATATTTTATACTGTATTTCATTATTGGGCTGCAAATCTTTTGGCTTAGGTCCTACTGAAATGATTAGTGGCTTTGGAATCTGATTCAAATCATTATGTTTACTAGCCACCTAGCTCTTTTCCTCCCTCATACTCTCTCCCACACTACTAATTAAAACAACATTTTAAATGGTATTTTATATTTCATGTGTATTCACCCACCTCACAGAGTTCCCAGATGAACAATGACGCATGTGTTTGGTATGTGAGGTATCCTGGATTTGAACTTGCCAAGAAGCCAGCATTTTCTCCCTTTTCTCTTCCTCATTATATAACACATTAACAAATTCTGTCCAGATACTTTGGAAAGTAATTAATATATTGTGGGATGGGATCTCACAGGAAAGGATATTTCACATTTTTGGCTACAAGCAGACAGACTGACTCAGATTAAAGCATGTCACTGGAAGAGCAACCCAAAACTACATGTTTATTAGTCAGGACTAATCTGTCTAGTGTTGACAAAAGCCCTAGTTTTATCTATCTATCTATCTATCTATCTATCTATCTGTCTTTCTGTCTGTCTGTCTGTCTGTCTGTCTGTCTGTCTGTCTACATACATACATACATACATACATACACATACAGTGGATATAAAAAGTCTACACAGCCCTGTTAAAATTGCAGGTTTTTGTGATGTTAAAATTGAAACCAAGATAAATCATGACAGATCATGTTTTATCTTTAATGTGATACAGGAACCAACAAAATTCAAGTGAAAAACAAATAGAAACATTTTAGGGGAAAAAGAAAAATTTAAAAAAAATAATAATAATAATCTGGTTTTAAGTGGCATAAGTCTGCACAGCCTCTTATAATGGGGCATGTGACTGTGTTCAGAATGAACCAATCACATTCAAACTCCAAAAAAAATTATCATACACCTGTCATCAATGAAGTGAATCTGATTACCCCCAAATAAAGATCAGCTGTTTCTGTAGGATTTTCTTGACATTTCTTTGTCTCATCTGACTGCCGAAGGCACGGTCTTCAAAGAGCTTACAAAGCATGTATGGGATCTCATTGTCGAAAGGTATCCATCAGGAGAGAGGTACAAAAGAATTTGCAAAACATTAGATGTACCCTGGAACACCATGAAAGCCATCATCAACAAGTAGAGAGAAAATGGGGCACCACTGTGACATCACCATGAGCAAGCCATTTCTCCAAATTTGATGAAAGGAGACCAAACTTAAGACCAAAACTTATCAGGGAGGCTGCCAAGAGACCTACAGCAATATTAAAAGAGCTGCATGAATATCTGGCAAGGACTAGTCACTCCCTGCAGGTTACAACAGTCTTTCGTATTCTTCATGTCTGGAAGCCCTTTTCACAAATAAAAAAATTGCCAAAACGTACAACATAGAACTATTTGGGCATAATTCTAAAGGATATGTTCTAACGGATATATATATATATATATATCCTTTAGAACATATCTATACATATATATATCTATACATATATATATATATATATATATATATATATATATATATATATATATATATATATATATATATATATATATATATATATATATATATATATGCAAAAATAAGACAGCTGATCACAGACAGAGCCCAGATCTAAATCCTTTTAAAAACTTGTGGAATGACTTTAAGATTTTGAGATCCGAGCATTTTTGAAAGGAGTGTGTAGACTTTTTATATCCACTGTATCTGGGCAGGGCTTGATGTTCAATTAAAAAAAATATGATGATATCCAATATAATTTTTAGTGACATCAATTGTATTGATAATGTCTTGATTATTTAAGGATACATTTTTGTATTCTTATCATTTTTCATTTCATTTTCACTGGGTATTCTCTCTGGCCACTTTAGTAGACACACCTGTCTTGTAGATAAATAAAATTTGGCTTATGGAAGATAAGGAACTAAAGTTATACTAAACTGATAAGGAAAACAGTTATAGAATTGGGAATAAAATGAGTAAAAGTGGGTTCAAGCAGGAATTTCCTCAAACCAAACTTATAGCACCCATTTTCCTGAAGCAATGAATATCACAAAGACATGCTTTAACCGTTTAAGTCACATTTTTACTTAATAAACAGGAAAATTAAATATTATTATAGTAAATTATTGTTCTTGTTAACTGAAATAAAATTATTAAATGATTTAAAACAAAATGAAAATAACTCAAACTGAAAATAACTGAAACAGTACCAAAAAAAAAAAAAACCTGAATTGTATAAAATTAAAAAAAGCTACTGTACAGGTGTACTACTGTACATGTTTTTGTTCCCCACAATACAAATAATGTAAATGTACCTTCAGTTGTGCAACAGTTATTTTTAAGGTCCAGTTGTGTATCTTGATGATAATTCTCTACAATTACGGAAGTAGAAAAATGCTACGCTTCAGTGACACCTATCCAGAAACAAGGGAAAATAAAAAATTAATTTGACTTACCCTTGATTATTTCTCTAAAACTGAAGATATACAATACCTGCCCAGTGAACAGCATTTATACCTTGAAACCCAGGTTTAGCACCTTTTTGTCAGAGAATGTTAAGACTTCCTTAAAGAAATATGTGACTTGAATTATTTAGGAATGCAAGGTTTCTGCAGCACACCAGCAGTATACATTGTTTCCAGTGCTACGTATTGTACCTTATCATTGGTCTTTCATAAACCCCCCTACCCTTTCAGACTAATCAGATACATTAGCACTTCAGCACTTTATTTTAAATCTTTTGCATTCACAGCTGCAATATAAATTAAAAATAAGTCATAACTTCTCTAGTAATGGTCAAGGCCCATAGTGTGGCAATTTTCACTTCCTTCTCATTTTTGTGACATTTCGTCCTCAGCTTTTTTTCGTCAATAAATGAAATGGTTGGTCATTGAAGTTCAGGTCAATTTATTGACTCAGATAATAAAAAACATTTCACCTTTTGGTTCTGTAGAGCCAATGTTCTGATGCATGGCATAATGCTGTTCATTGTCTTTAATACAGTATTTACTGTATACAGTATATGCTTCATAAATCATTCTGCTGACATTTTATCAATAAAAACAGCCATAAGAATTCATACAGAAGAATTTGCCCATGAACTCTGCAGCACCTTTTACCAAGCATTTCTATTTTTGAGGATGAAGAGCGATCTTATGATGAAACCCCTTGAGCTGAAGATCATATATTTTTCTCTTTATGCCTCCACTCTAGTCTTCTATAGTTTCTGAGGTTGTTTGCAATTTCTAGCTTTACCAGTGCATCTTTTTTCTTTTTTTAAACAATGTACCAAACAGATTATTTTAACATGATATTCATGGTGATCATGATGATCTGCATTAATGACATTGACACATCTTTGGTCCTCAGACTGAAAAATTAAAGCACTACAGATTTACAAGCCATATCCAGAATTGATTTTGTTAGCTGTTTTGTGTATGAACTAATAATGCAGTAACACTCTTGACCAGAAAACAAATGGCTTTTAATATTCAATTACTCATAAAATTAAACTTTGTAAGTTCTACAAAATAAACCCAAATGCAATCATTTAAAGTGGACAATTTGATCTTTACCTTTTTCTTTGGAATAGTGGGAACAAAAATAATTTCCATGGAAGAGAGCTGCATTTGTACTGTATCATGAGGAGGAGGATATGTGTTACGTAATCCTTCAGTTTCACTGGAGGCAGAAGGGCTTTAAAAGGGCCCTAAGCTCAGCTTCTTAGCTGAGAATTCCTGATACACTTGACAAGAGTGGTCTCTTGAATGTATTTCTTTTTAAATTTTTTTAAATAAAAATAATGAGCCCCTCAGCTCTAGCTATTACTTTTTTAGCCTGTGCTCTCTTGTCAATGACAGAAGGTAAGTACATTTTGTTAAACATTCACTTTTCTGTTTAGAGTTGGCTATATAATTTTTTTAAAGTCATACCAATGAAAGAATAGATCCAATCATGCTTTTAAGTGTAATTCATTAAAGTGATAACTTATATATAGGAAGTTACTAACCACTGTCTGCTTATGAGTGCAATATAAATTTGTTCTTCTCCAGTAATTTTAGCCATTTCATATAACAAGGCTATACATATGTTTAACAAACAAGTTACTCACTTTAGAAATATGTCTCTGCTTTTCCATTGATCACATCTGTCTTCCTCTTTAATACAACAGGACTTCTAACACAGCCCCGATGTCGGTGTACAGAAACTGTGCCAAGGAAAATCTATGATCATAGAATTGTGAAGATGGAGAGATTTCAGCCTGGTCCTCACTGCAAAAATATAGAAATAATGTAAGCATTAATGAAAAAAGTTTAAATTTATTTTGGGTCACATATAAAACATTAATTCATAGCTGATAAGCACATTTATACCAAGCAACCGCATCAGTCGCTTTCTGACTGTCCTGAGACTTTAACTCCCAAATTTCCAGTCATTATTACAAAAGCTAATTTGCTTGCTAAATATATGTAGGTGTTACAGGTCAGTCTGTTTTAGGCCTAGACTCAGCTATTTTCACAGATGTTTAAAATAACAACATGACTTGTACTTGCAGTGCTACAGTGAAATTCCGGAAGGAAATTACTTTGTGCCTCAACCCCAACGACAAGTGGGTTCAGAACGCCCTCAAAAGGTAAGTTTCACATTTACAGGTTTTCCTGCCATATTACTCTCATCTATACACATGAATGTGTCACTAGTACTCATTAGTAATTTTAAGACCAAACAACATTGCATTTGATGTAGACTGATAGGACTGAAGTTAATCTGGTCCAGTTGTCATAAACGTGGCTTGCCATATAATGTCAAAAACTGTTTTAAATTGTCAGTTATTAACTAATATTAACATTAAAATCTTTCTCTTCATCCCTGCAGAAGGAACCTGGCACCATAAAATGCTACTGAGTTGAAGATGGGTGAAGGAAAACGAAAGAAGAGCTGATGGAGTAAAATTCTATTAACATTTCAGTATTTCATCACTCATCATATGAGTAATTATCTAAGTTCTAGCAGAATTTTTATACATTGTCTGTATTTAATAAAACCAACAAATGTTTAATTTTTGTATTTACAACAATGAACATTTATGAACATTTCACTAATATTACTAATAAAGTGTTTTGAAAACTCTATACTGTCTGTGTTATTCACAGCTTCATAGTCATGGCTCTAAATAACTGGGACATACACCAGTATGAATAATGAAAGAACATCTCTAAATCCCACACAGTGGCAAATAAATGAATTCGAACCTTTATGAAGTCTTTATGGATCTTACTTTGTGCACATGGGTGTTTTCATGCTGGAACAGGTGTGGGCCCATTAGTTCCAGTGATGGTAAATCATAATAATACAGCATACAGCACTTTGTGGCAACAGTTTGGGGAATACCTATGGGTGTGATGGTTAGGTGTCCACATACTTTCGACCATATAGTGTACATTCAAGCATCAATAATTGTTTTACATAGAATCATAAACTAGCATATGATTGGCTTATCACTTATGAATGACATGACATCATTAATTATATTGGCTAAAATAACAGAAACATCCAGCATGGGCATCCTAATATTATTGCATCAATCAATCAATCAATCAATCAGTTAATCAGTCGATCAATCAATGGTGGTGTTGCAGTGGATAGCTTAAACACAGCTCCAGGGTCCTGGGTCCCATCCTGAGGTCAGGTTATTATCTGTGAAGAGTATTGCATGATCTCCCCTTGTTCACATAGGTAGCCTTGGGGAAAGAGAAACATGAATGAATGAACTCATTAATTCATTAATTAATACATTAAAAGATAATCTGCATCTTTATTTATAAAGCACATCTCCTCTGAAAGTATTGGAATGGCAAGGCCAATTCTTTTATTTTTGTTATACACTGAAGACATTTGGGTTTGAAAACAAAAGATGAACATGAGATGATAGATCAGAATTTCAACTTTCGTTTCCTGATAATTACATCTAGCTGTGTTAAAGAACTCACCCAATTTTCAATTGATCAAAAAATATTGGAACATGTGACTGACAGGTGTTTCTAGTTGCCCAGGTGTGCCCTGTTAGACTGATTGTTTAAACAATCTACTCTTGGTTTGATCCCTGGGTTTTGTCTGCATTTGTTAAAAAAGACTGCATTTGTTAAGAAGCATAAACCAAAATGAAGACCAGAGAACTGTCTATGGGGAAAAAAGCAAGCCATTTGAAGCTGAGAAAAGAGGGAAAATCAGAACCATTGCACAAGCATTTGGCATAGTCAATACAACAATTTGGAATGTCCTGAAAAAGAAAGAAACCACTGGTGTACTAACAACCAGACATGGAACAGGTCGGCCAAGGAACACAACAGCAGTTGATGACAAAAACATTGTGAACGCTGTGAAGAAAACCCCCCAAAAAAACAGTTAGTGACATCACCAGCAACCTCCACATGGCTGGAGTGAAGGTATCACAATCCACCATTCAAAGAAGACTTCGAGAGCAGAAATATAGAGGCCATACCACAAGATGCAAACAACTCATCAGCAGTAACAATCAGAAAGCCAGATTGGAATTCACAAATACAGAGATGAACCACAAAAGTTCTGGAGCCAAGATTAATCTCTACCAAAGTGATGGAAAGGCCAAAGTGTGGAGAAAGAATGGATCTGCTCATGATCCAAAACATACAAACTCATCAGTCAAGCACGGTGGAAGTAGTGTCATGGCTTGGGTTTGCATGGCTGCTTCTGGAATTAGCTCACTAAACTTTATTGATCATGTAACTCATGACGGTAGCAGCAGAATGAACTCAGAAGTCTACAGAAACATTCTGTCTTTTACAGAGAAATGCATCCAATCTAATTGGGAGGAACTTCAACATGCAGCAAGACAATGCCAACACAACAAAGGACTTCTTCAGGGGGAAAAAGTGGAAGGTTTTAGACTGGCCAAGTCAATCACCAGACCTTAACCCAATTAAGCATTCATTTCACCTCCTGAAGAGGAGACTGAAGGGAGAAACTCACCAAAACAAACACCAACTGAAAGCTAAGGTACAAGTCTGGAAAAGCATCACAAAAGGTGATGTCGGTGGGTCAGTTATTGCAAGCAAGGGATATGCAACCAAATGTTAAGTGTTATTTACTTTAATTATTTACTTTAATATGTGTATAAAAAGAGTGTGTAAATTGAACAATAACATTTTCTGTATTTAATGTCTGTATTCAAAACCTTTCACAATCATATGGAAGTTTTGGCACTGAAACTTACTTGTGTATCTCGAGCATTGTTTCAACAGACATGCACATGGTCTGCTGGAAACACAAGTTTTGACAGATCTAAACCTCTGCCAGTGTTTTTATGGTATCAATGACATCACTGCCTAAGTCAGTTCTTGTAAAAGCTAAGCATCTTACTTCCACTGAAAAACATCACATTTTAATGAATGATTCACTACATTGTTTCTCTGACTCTGAAAATGAGAATTATGCCAAGGTCAGGATTACCATGTAGCAAGATCTGTAGCAAGAATCTAAACTTTATAATGCAGATGGGGGTATGTTATAATAAGAGTTTAATAGACTAGATTTGTGTGTGTGTGTGTGTGTGTGTGTGTGTGTGTGTGTGTGCGAGAGGGAGGGAGAGAGAGAGAGAGAGAGAGAGAGAGAGAGAGAGAGAGAGAGGGGTCAAATTCAGTTTACACGGAACTAAGAACAATTCTTTAAAATATTAACAATGCCACCATGTTTAATACACTGTTCGGCCAAAAGTATGTGGACACATGACCATCACACCCATATGTGCTTGTTGAACATCCCGTTCCAAAACCATGGCCATTAATATGGAGTTGTCCCCTTCTTGTGTAACAGGCTTCACTTTTCTTGAAAGGCTTTCCACTAAAATTTGGAGCGTTGCTGTTGGGATTTGTGCTCACTCAGCCACAAGAGCAGTAGGCAGGGACTAATGTCAAGCAAGAAGGCCTAATGCACAGTCAGTGTTCCAGTTCAAGGTGTTCAGTGGGATTGAGGTCAGGGTTCTGTGCAGGCCATTCAAGTTCTTCCACACCAACCTTGGAAAATATTGTCTTTATGGACCTCGCTTTGTTTTTTTGTTTTTTTATTAATGCCCTCTGCCATGGTCTATTTGTCTATTCAATGTCTATTGGGAAATTGAGTCTTCTTTTCGCGGATTTACTTGACAAAGTTACTCGTAATTTGTGACCTAAAGGTTTAAACAAAAACAATGTGTTTTTATGCGATTCCAAGTGACACACTTTATTAGGCAAAATATAAATACCAGCACATTTCTACAGAGCAAAGGAGACTTATGATGTAACTTTGCTAAAGAAATCAAGAGTAGGAAGCAATATTCATTTTGAATTTTACATTCTCTCTGAACTGAATTAAAATGAATTGCAAAAGAAATGTTCCAAAAATAAACAAAAGACAAAAGATTGAGTAACTTTTTTGTTTATTACAGGACATCATCAGACATCCAACTTTTTAAAGTCATTTGGAATTAAGATTTATTTGAAATGAATGAAATGATTCTTCAGTCATCTTACTTCTGATAAACTGCAGTATTTTGATGGTCACCCAGAATGATTTTTAACACTTTTGATAGTGATTAATGATAGTTATTCACACTATTGTCTGTTAAGATTTTTTTAACTGCTGATGATAATGTTTGACTCAGGTTCTTCATGTTTTTCTGTGGTAGTAAAGAAATGGCCAAGCAGTTTTCAATAACGTCCTCTTTTTAGTGGAATATTGTGTGTGGTCTTAGTCACAGCTGCAAACACATACACACTGAAACCACATCCAGTATCATGTGTCAGTATCTCAGTACATCTTTAAAAGCGGTTAATGTTAAATGACGCAAGTATTAAATTCAGAAAAGGTTGGATGATCTCTGATAAACTACTGCTGTTAAGGCCTCAGGCCTTCATGGGGAATATTTGAAATATAATTTATAGATATCAGAGTTTTGTGTAAATTTTAAACAAGTTATAGTCATACTAACATTAGAATGTGACGTACTGGCATTGAGGTCACCTAAAAACAGTGTGTAATAAAACATCTGTGTGAACCATCAACATCTGTGTGAAGTTCATTCAGGGGTAATGTCAAATTAAATCCTCCATAATTTGTCTTTATTGTCATTGGCTTCTCTCTCCCCACAAACAAATATGTACCGTCTCTGGATATTTTACTTAATACAAGCATCAGTGTCCACATAATGAGTCACTGGCATTGCTATTAACTTTTTTCTTGAGCCAATTACCCTTCGTCTACATACTGACCTTAAAATCTTCTGTTAAAATCTTCTGTGTCTAAAATACGTCCATTATAGTCATATTTATGTATCTATATTATTTCAGACAGATTCAGTGACAAAATCTACACTTAAGCCGAATACAGGTCTAACGTTTAATATCCATACTACTAACGTATTTGTCTATAACATTAAGGGAAGCTATCATCTATTTTTCTGATTGGCAAAATACATCTGTATGTATTGTAATTACATGCCTTTTTATACATTTTGTCAGTACCAATGGAATCAAAAAGTAGCATACCATAGCAAGGTAGTATCAAGAAAGATCAGATTCAACTTTTAGGAAACTTCATATCTGATAGGATCAGCTGTGAGCATAGACATGACTATCGTGAGTGATATACTGTAGATTTCATTTCTTGGGAAAAGCTCTAAAAAAAAAAAAATCCCAGACCCCAGATGAGAATGGAATATTCCAAGATTCCCTTGAGCCAAAACTTTGTGAAATCCAGAGTTTAGTCTCAACTATGTCTATGTCTGTGGATGTGTGAATAATGGCACTACCCCACAGGTAAATTACTCCATTTAACCACTCTACCTCATTCCTTTTGCCTTTTAGAAGTATGAAAGCCAGTGAAAGCCAAATTAGTGTACTTATATATTAATATAATATATTAAATATTACATTAATTTGTGCTAAAGTTTTAAATTAAAAAAATAAATAAATTTTAGTTTTAGAATTAAAAAAGAAAGAAAGTAATCCATTGTATTCCCGGTTTTGTAGAGATCTTGGATGTCTGTTAACATGTATTATATCTAATACAATATTTCTTATAATAGGATATTATATTATATATTATTATTATCTTATTATATGATAGGATATTTCATCAGATGATTTAGAAGACACTAACGGTAAATCTAATTAAATCACTTTATTTGTTTGAAGTTATTTGTTTCTAGCAGTGCACCAACCTCCAGCTTACATGCAGGAGTATCCAAATTCCTGTTGATTATAAACATAAACATGGACCCCAGAATTGGACAGGGCATTGCTCCCATAATTAGATAAATGGTTTTCAAATGTGTGACCTAACTGGCTTTGCTGTTTTTGGGTCATAGCCATAGTTCTCTGAACTAAGACAGCAGTGCCAAAATAGTGCAATGGGTGCAAATACTATTATTTGTGTCCCCGTGCTTATTTTCTGCATTGCTATGATGGTGTCTGGTGTTAAGCAGATGTAGACAGTACTACCGGCCATAACCAGGCTGCCAGGTTTCTGTCTATAAAATATTAAGGGTTTGGGAGTATGAACAAAGGCAATGAGTACGGCTCAAATATAATTCATGTGTAGGGGCACATTGTGACAAATTTCCACCAGTGATCAGGAGTGTATGTGTAACTGAAGTGCAAGGTTACTGAGGACTTTTTGAACTCAGAGACACACAGCACGAGATATACAGGCATGAGGGCTGCAGATGATGAACATGTGAATGTCCAAAGTGAAACCACAAACCTGTTTACACATGAGCTACACGCACAAGCATGCCGAGTGCAAAGGGAAGTACAACAAAATCACTGCTGTAATGATCACATGATTGTTGTTAATATAAGATTTAACTCAGAGTATTGAGGAGCAGACAACATTTTTTGTTTAAACTGTTTTTTAAACTGAAACTAACCCTAGACTTCACCATGAGATTTTTTCTCCTTTTGGCTTTAATGACAGTCACCCTTCTCCTTACTAGCGGTAAGTAACAGGCATTTCATTTTAAAAAAAATGCATAGACAATATTTGTATGGCCTGAATACTAGCCTAATAATGAAAATTATGCAATAATTTTATTATGATTTTTAAAAATAACCCTTTTACCTAACAAACCATTTATATTCATTTTTGGAAACTACAAATATGAATGAAATATTTGACTATGAAATACACTTTTATCTTATTTCTGTGTCTGCTTAACAATCAAGTAGTGCTGATATTGACTACTGCAGTCATAAGAAATTGCAAAATGTGACTGAATTGTAGTTTGTCCTAGAATGGAAGGGAATAGGAAGTCCTAATGAACTAACTCTGAATTCTGACTCAACACAATTATTGCTCAATATTATGCTAACATCTGCTTTTTTGTGTGACTTTCAGCATTAAATTACATTTCCCAATGATTGTGACATTTTGTCTGAACCATTTTGTTTTATATACACACCCTGTTCTGCCTTACACATACTCACATAGTGCATATGTAAAGAGGTTCATTGCTGACAGCATCAGTTGTCACATTTCACACTAACTCACTGTTTCAGGAAATCTCACTGTCTGACTCATGTGTCAGCTAATACGGTGTTTGTGCCAGCTCTTCTGCTTCCATGGTATTCCACTGCACGTATAATGATTTCAGTAAACTGTTTTAAATATTTATATTCCTTCAGCTATACAACCTCTTGGAAAAGGTTACAACAGTCACTGCAGGTGTTTGAAGCTGGAGTCCAGGGTGATCCCGCAACACAGCCTGCACAGTGTAGAAATCTTTCCTAGAGGCTCCCACTGCAAGAATACAGAAGTCATGTAAGTGTGCATAATACAAAATTAAGATAAGAATTTAGGAGGAGAAGATGAACATGTGACTGAGACCAAGAGAAAAAAAACTCTCATATTGCAAAAAAAAACCAAACATGGCTATAACTGCAATTTCTGGCACATTCACCTCTGAACAACAGCTCATTTTTGGATATGCGAAGTAAGAAACAATTAATCAACAGTACCAAATAATTTAAAGTAAATAATTTGGGGGCGGGGGGGGGGGGGGGGGGGGGGGGGGGGGGTGGATTTGCAATAGGTGGAACCTGTGCATGAACCACATTACTAATCAGGCCTTATGATACAGATAGTGAGAAACTTATCAAAATATGAGCTCAGAGGTTTCCATGACAGCTATAACACATTGTAAGTGATACTTTAATTAATATTCACATTTTTCTTTTATTTAATTCCCCTACTTTAATGTATGTTTATGATTAATTTTTTTTTTTTTTTTTTTTTTTATTAAGATCACCATCTGATGTAAGGAAAAAATACATACTTTACTCTAAATCAAGGAACCTTTGGCTGTCACTCTGGGAGAACCCAGAACCTTACAACAGAGTGTTTTCCTATGAGAAAGTATAACACTTTTTTTTCAGAAGCTAAGAACCCTTAATTATCCAGTGAACCCTTAAAGAACCCATGAACAATTCATTTTCAAGCACTAATATTTGATGGATTTTCACTTTTAACAAAGTAACACTACAACAGGTTATTTTACTTTAAGTCAAGTGAAGGATTTCAGACCTTCAGGCTTAATATAAGCAAATGATCCAGAACTGATTTTTTTTTTTTTTTTTCATTGTTGTTGTTGAGATGTTAAAACATGGAGCTTCTATGTAAAATGTGTAAAGGCTGGAAGGTCTGAAATCATCCTATAAATATTTATTTTTTGGTATTTTCCAACTCACCTGTGGCCCACCAGCAATTCCTTGTCAGCCCACTAGTTTGAATACCTCTGCATTAGTACAAGTCATTTTAAATCTCAAACAAAAACAATATTGAGTTAATGTTAATCTCTCTGTTTAATTTTCTTAGTGCTGGTTTGGTGAGTGGAGAAAAGATTTGCCTGAATCCTCAGACTACGTGGGTTAAGAAACTTATCCAGTTCATTGAGAAGAAACAGAGAGTGATAAAGAAAGCATAAAGGACAAAAAGATGAAAAAAAAGATGCAAAAGATGAAGATGCTGATCAAGATGGGCTATAATATATAATCAAAACATGCACATATTCAGATCTAATGTGATTCAGATTTAATCAAACTATGTGTACTAATACTCTGGTCCGTTACTACTAGACCAAATGATGATAATATTATGACTTCATCAGCAACTTAACCAATGTGGTGTTTTAAATTTAGCCTTTTCATGCTCTTTGAAAAAATGCTGTCTTCAAGAAAAAAAAAAATTTCATTGTCCGTTCACTTGCAGAGCACTTATGAGGCAAGGAACGTGTGAGCAGATCAGATGACTAATGAGATAATGGAGTGGTGATAAATTATTTACAACAATACTAATATAGTTTGTATATTCATACCATGCTAGATTTATTTATATGAATTTATTTCTAAGAATGTCAAAAATGGTGGTATCATAATTAGCATGTGTGCCTGTAATCCCTTACATCTACACACCTTCAGTTTCACTATGCCTGTTATAAATACCTTATGGTCAACAGACCATTCAACAAATCAGTTAGGCTAGTTTTAAACTGATCTTGTGAAATACAGTTGATTAGTCTATCAATTATTTACAGAGCATAGTCACTGAGATAAGCATGAAAAACAAGAAAAAAGCAATGGAGACTCTCACCAAAGAACAGTAAAACCACCACCATCAATTTCTTAGTCTGTAACCTTCACCACTGAGTGACCTGCTATAAGAAAAATTTAGTTTTTATCTAAAATGTGAATTGTCAAATGACTATAATGTCATAATCTCATTTTCTTTTGGAATCGTCATTTCACATTCATTTCACATTACCTTTTGTAAAATTGTGCATAAAAATAAATACAATAAAATAAGAAATGTGGCTGCTTATTGGTTATATGGAAAACAATATCCATTAATAATAACTATAAATAAGGCTACAAGATCACATAACCAATGAGAGTTGACTAAGACTACAATGTACAGAGAAAAAGAGGACATTTCCATTTATTTATTTATTTATTTATTTATTTATTATCTAAAGCAACCTATACTTGAAATAGTACACAGCTGAGAAGTTGAGGGGTTAGGGGCCTTGCTTAATGGCCTTACAGTGACTCTTGGACAGTCCAAGGACTTTAACTCAATCTTAACCACTGAGGCACCACTGCCCAAAACAATTCGTCTCACTCTGAGCAGGGTTTAACAAGAAGATACTATTGGATTTTAAATCCATGAACTTAACCATTTGTTTTCCAAACAACTTCCATATAAGGCAGAATACAATCCAACATATAGAACTATGGATTGAGACTTAAGGGTCTGGTTCTAGGCTCCAGTAGTGGCTCTGTGCTATTAGGACTTGAGCTCACAACCTTCTGGTTACCAGCACAGAACCTTAACTTCTAAACTAGACATCCTGGAAATGCAAAAAGACAAAAGAGGATTAAGTTCTTTGAACAAGGATTTTCCCCCCACTTTCAGAATAATGCAAATTAAACCAATGGTGTAATGCAAATTAATCAAGCCACTGGTGTGCATATACTCTGGGAAATGTATTTGCTTCCTTGGAACTGTTCAGAAAGTTCCAGGTCAATGGCTGTGCAGTAAAGAATGCTTTATCTATTATTCCTGGCATTTCACTGAGGCTGCACAAGATGTGTAGGTGTTGATCTAGAAAGTTCCAGGTGTAAAACACCACTCATTACTTTGCAAATAAAAAGTTGGAGCCATCACAGAAAGATCTTTTTTTTTTTGCCGTTATCAGTTTACCAAGCTCTTTTTATGTTGTTGCTTTTACCTTGCTGAAGTTAAAAAGAAAGAAAGAAAGAAAGAAAGAAAGAAAGAAAAACATTTGGGTTCATGAACATCTTGTCTTTTTGGGCCTCTGATCTTTGCACATGTTTGGATCACTGAGTTCTGATAAACTGTTTATTTATAAGGAATGTAAATAAAAGAACTTTCTTACAAAAACAGCAAGATGACTGCAGTCATATCACGTAGTCAAGTGCACTTCTCTATGTCACATATGTATGTTCTCTGGATAAGGTCATCTGCTAAATTGAATGAATGTAAAATGTAAATGTAAATACACATGGAAATGAAAAGTCTACCTCTTTGTCTCCTGAAAGTCCAGTTGTCTTCGCATGAGGGAAGTTAACCATTTGTTTACACACTGGGTCAAAAGGTGCATCCCCTCACATATGTTGTTATTTGGACTTGCGGTATTTTGGTACACTCAGGTGTGAGCCCTTCTCAGTAATTTCCACACAAGTTAACTGAGCTAATGTATTTCACTAAAAAAGCTAAATGAGGACTTAAATGTAAAGTAGCACTGAGTCACGCTGAAATAAACTGCTTTGGGTTCAGGCATTAAAACTATTTCTCAATGCTTTGTGTGGACTTATTCATTTCTTGGGCATGATCATAGATATGGTCTTGATGAGACAACTTCTTGTACATTATACAACTTATTAATTTCCTGTTTCTTTAGCAAGACAAATAGGTTTCAAATAGTAAATAGGAACAATCTTGTGCATATGTTATGGGACATAGATTATTATTACTTAAAATATATTGATAATGTTATAACTGCTAAACGACATCAGTCAATTCAATCATTCAAAATAAGATCCAAGTCTTTAATATATTTGACTTGCAAGATGATTTTCTTTCTAACTTTCTTTCTTTGTATTTTTAAATAAGTCCATTTCAAGTTACATCACAGTTATTCCTTGAAAATTGATGTTATTCCTCCTCCAAGCTGCTAAGCATATTTCTACATATAACATGTATATTTTGTCTACTAGATTCTATTCTATTCTATTCTGCTTTTATTCACTGTATTCGGCTTTTATTATATTCTGTTTTATTATGTATCACTGTTGCACTGTGGGACGAGGCACTAAGGAAAAACATTTCACTACATTAATACATCACATGTATGTAATGTATGTGACAAATAAAGAACCTTGAACCCTTGATAATTAATGGTGGAACAAAAAAAAAAAAAA
>CM040457.1:9580956-9603133 GCA_022758105.1 Pangasianodon gigas | reverse complement strand
ATATATATATATATATATATATATATATATATATATATATATATATATATATATATATATATATATATATATATATATATATGTATTGAAACTTTATTCAAAAAAAGGAAAAAAAATATTAATAGATAATACAAACAAACAAATAAGCATATACAAGCAATCATACCCTTTGCTATTCCTTTAAATTAAGCCCAGATGTATTCAGATGTACCTAAAACCTTATTAAAATTCATTTGTGGTGCATTCTGTTGACTGTACATGATTTAGAAAGCCATACTACTGTTTGTATAAAGCCCCATAGCCGACAGTGCAAATCAGAGCAAAAAATGAACAATAAGGTCGAGTCACAGATCAGAGAAAGGACACCAAAATACACTCACCATCCACTTTATTAGGAACACCTGTACACCTGCACATTCATGCAATTATCCAATCAACCAATCATGTGGCAGTAAAACCATGCAGATGCAGGTCAAGAGCTTCAGGTTATGTTCACACCAAACATCAGAATGGGAAAATGTGATCTCTGTGATTTTAACCATGGCATGGTTACAGGCTGGTTTGAGTATTTTAGAAACTGAAAATCTCCTGGGATTTTCACACACAACAGTCTCTAGTGTTTATACACACACACAAAAAAATAAATCTAGTGAGCAGCAGTTCTGCTGCCGGAAACTCCTTGTTGATAAGAGAAGTCAGAGGAAAATGGCCAGAATCCATGAATGTTTAGGTGTTCCCAATAAAGTGGACTGTAAGTGTATTTTGGTGTCCATTCCCAGATTTGTGCCTCGACACAATCCTGTCTCTGCGGTCTATGGCAACTTCTGTTCAACTTATTGGCTCATGTTTTGCTCTGACCTGCACTGTCAGCTATGGGGCTTATCCAGAAAGGGCCGGTGTTGGTGCAGTTTTTCATTCCATTCAAGCAGGAGCCACACCTGATTCCACTTGTTTAATCAGTTGATCTTGGCTTTAAATAGACTCAGATGTGGCTTCTGATTAGTTGGGATGAAAACCTGTATCCACACCGGCCCTTTGCGGATAAGATTGGATACCCCTGCACTAAATGCACCGCATATGGATTTTTTTGATGAATAGAAACAGGATGCACCATGAGCTTATTTCCAAGTCATAGCAAACGATATGAATGCCTGTACAAAGGTGATTATTTTTTCTTTTCATTCTGAATACCTTTTTATAAGCATGTCTATGTTTTTTTTTTATATGACACCTTTTTCTGCAGATTTATGAGGGAGAAAAGAATTTAATCCACTTGAGGAAAAAGTGAGCAGGTCTGAATACTTTGAACAGGTCTGGACAATAATGTCTGGAGCAAAGACAGTGAGGAGACCTGGTTTAAATAGGCATGAGGTTACTGGTTAGTCATCAATGCATGTGAAATTTCACTGCTCCCTGACACACCACACAGTCAATACCATGGACATTTTGCAATATAAAGTATCCAATACAGGATTTCTCAACTGCAGTCATGGAGATCCATTGCCCTGTACAGTTTCCAGCTTTCATAACGTCCAACACACCTCATCCAACAGAGCAGCTTATTATTAAGCTCTTCATAGTGGGGAGTAAAGAAATCTTAAATTGTGCAGGGCAGCGTTAAATACTAAAGTGTTGGATAGAGTATCCAAAAACCTAAGGCCCAGTAGTAATCTAATCCTTAATAAATCCCTAATGAAAACTACTGAGTATAAGTATGTAGTAGAAGTTAGTGATATCAAAACTAAAATCACAAGTAAATTCAGACAGAAATATTTTTTCCATTGACCTTGATGGAGGAAATGTTCAGACATCACTAATAATGGCAGTAGTAATAATGGCTTAATGTGGGATTAGCAATATGTTACTGTATCATCACCATGTCTAGTAAAAAGCGATACACTCGAACAGCTCAACTCCAGTCCATTTAACTTGGGATTTCACCCTTCTTGTTATTGTTCATTTGTTTAATATCAGGAAAAAGGACTTGAATATGACAATGTGGTATTTAGCTTATGATACAAGTATTATGGGTATCAAGTGCTTTTACAACTTCATTGTTACTCATGTGAAAATGTCCTCAAGTATTACAATGTGATATTTTTGTTATATTGTCCATACCGATCACTGATAGGTATGGGCAATATAGCAAAAATAGGCTGATAGGCTATCAGCAAACATAAATAGAAACTAAAAGTATTTTCAATCCAGATTTTCCAAAATTGTGCAGCAAAATATCCAGAGTGACTTACAGAAGTGCTTTAAAGTCTCTATCAATAAATACATCCTGATACTGGTTCACTAGGTCAAAGGCTAAGAGTACTGTTGGGGAGGTAATATATTATAAAATCCACACAGCCAGCACAATTTTTTTAGTGCTCCATGAAGAGGTAGGTCTTTAGACATCGTTTGAAGACTGCCAGTGACTTAGCTGTTCGGACACCTATGAAAAATTCATTCCACCACCTAGATGCCAGAACAGAGAAAAGCTTTGATGCATGCCTTCCTTGTACCCTGAGAGATGGTGGGACCAGTTGAGCAGTGCTACAGTATCGGTGGTAATGTGGTGCAGTGTAGGGTGTGATCAGTGCTTTAAGGTAGGTGGGTGCTGGTCAGTTTTTCGCTTTGTAGGCAAGCATCAGTGTTTTAAATTTACATTTAAATCCAGAGCGACTTACAATTATCTCATTTATACAACTGAGCAGTTGAGGGTTAAGGGCCTTGCTCAAGGGCCCAGCAGTGGCAGCTTGGTGGTGCTGGGATTCGAACTCCCAACCTTCCGATCAGAAGTCCTTAAATCTTAACCACTGAGCTACCAAATCTGATGCGGGCAGCTACAGGAAGCCAATGGAGGGAGTGTAGTAATGGGGTGGTGTGGGAGATCTCCTCCACCCTCATTCTGAACACTGGCGTACCACAGGGCTGTGTGCTGAGCCCAATCCTGTACTCCCTCTTCACCCACGATTGCATACCTGTACATGGCTCTAACACCATAATCAAGTTTGCAGATGACACTACGGTGGTAGGCCTAATCAGTGGCGACAATGAGACGGCCTACAGGGAAGAGGTTCAGCACCTGGCAGCATGGTGTGCCAACAACGATCTTGCACTCAACACCCAGAAGACCGAAGAGCTTATTATGGACCACCGGAGGACAAGGAGGGGCCATACAAACACACCCATCCATATTGATGGGGTCGAGGTGGAGCGTGTGACCAGCTTCAAGTTCCTGGGTGTCCATACCTCTGAGGATCTTTCCTAGGCACAAATACCACCCTGATCAAAAAGGCACAACAGCCTTAGGAAACTAAAGAAAGCTCACTTATCCCCCCAAATCCTACTTAACTTTTACTGCTGCACTATTGAAAGTGTCTTAACAAACTGCATAACAGTGTGGTACGGCAATGGCACTATCTCAGATCAGAAGACCCTCCAGCAGGTGGTGAAAACTGCCCAATACATCACTGGTGTCCAGCTACATTCCATCAAAGACACTTGTCACAAATGCTGCTTACAGAGGGTGAGAAGTATAATTAAAGACACCTCTCATCACAACCATGGTCTGTTTACTCCTCTACCATCTGGGAAACGGAGTCTTCGCTGTCACACTAGCAGACTCAGGAACAGTTTCAGCTGAACTGAACTCAGGCGCTGAAGTGAAGTGAAGACCATTATGACCTCATCCTCTGAACGGTACACCCCCTTCAGACCCATGTTTAAAAAAAAAAAAAAACGGAATGTACAATGTTAATGCGGTTTGCACTCTTACATACCATCTGTCTCTTGTGATTTGCACTACCATGGTAACTTGCCCTTACACCTCATTCTGAACTTGCCTCCTTGCATATTACTGACTAATTACTACATGATGCTATCAGTATGGTCACCTAATGTTCACCGGATATTTATACCTCATTTCTCTGTACAATACACCTTCTATATTTGCACTGAGCTGGTCTCTAATTTCTTTACTGGATATACCTACCTCATATCTCTATACAATGCACCTTCTATATTTGTACACCTTGTCATTTGCACTGAGCTGGTCTCTACTTTTCTACCTCCTACCTTGCACATGTATATATATAGACATATTGCTATTTGCACTTCTGGTTAGATGCTAACTGCATTTCATTGGCTCTGTACTTGTACTTTGCACAATGACAAAAAAGTTGAATCTAATTTAAAGAAGATGATATTATGAGTACACTGGCTCTGGCAGACGAAGACAGAAAGAAATATGATAAACTCAAGGAAGCGTTTGATACACATTTTGTATGCAAGCACAATGTGATTTATGAGAGGGCTAAATTTAAAAAGAGCCCAGTGAAACAACAGAAGCATTCATTACTGCAGTTCATAAATTAGTAGAGAATTGCCAGTATGGAGTTCTCTGAGAGGAAATGATTAGAGACAGATTGGTCATTGGAATATGGGATCATGGACTGTCAGAGAGATTACAGTTAGACCCAGAGCTCACACTCAGCAAAGCTGACACAAAAAAGTAGACAGAATGAAGAAATAAAAAGCAGCAGACAATATTAACACAAGCTTCAAGGGACACAAAAGAGGCAAACATGGACATGCTGAAATACAAAACTGAGCCAAAACAGGTACAGAAGGATGTGCAGAGAAGAACAGACAGTATGAGATACAATGAGGGGAAACAAGGGGTGTGGCAGATGTAGAAAGTCACAAATGCTCTCTCTAAACAGCTGCCCTGCATGAGATGCGGAGTGCAGAAAATATAAGAAAAAAGTCACTTTGCAGCAGTTTGCAAAACAATCAAAAAAAGACTGGATGAAATATATCAAGAAGATGAGGCAGAGAGCATTGAAACAGTGTTCTTGGGAGTCTTAATGTCTCAGAACTCGGCGGAAGACTATTAAAGTGAACGGTGAACAGATCCTTTTCAAAATGGACACAGGAGCTGCCATAATAGCCATTCCAGAAAGCATGTACTCAGAGAGGAATCATGGTGTCCTCACCCAATGACAAAGAAGCTGTGTGGACCAAGTAACACTCTAATACATGTAAGTGGGCAATTTGAGCAATTACATCACCTGGGTAAAACGGTAAAACACCCGGTGTTCGTAATACCAAGATTGGTTTCCCCACTGCTGGGGTTACCAGCCATAAGGGAGCTGGGTTTACGCCACACAGTTGATACAATACACACATCAGAGCCAAATTACAAAGAATTATACCCAATAGTTTTTACAGGATTAGGAAAACTGGAGTAAGACTATAAAATCAAACTAAAAGAATCAGCCACTCCCTTTGCTCTGTCTCTGACTCGCCGTGTGAATTTGCCCACAATGAATAACGTGAAAGAGGAGCTGAAAAGAATAGAGGACTTGGGGGTAATCGCACCCATTGAAGAAGCAACTGAGTAGTGTACAGGTATGGTGATTGCACCTAAACCAAATGACAAAATCCGCATCTGTGTTGATCTCACACTGTGAAAATGTTTGCAGAGAGAGACACACATCTTGCCTGCAGTGGATGAAACAATGGCTAAACTGTCAGGCACAACAGTATTCTACAAACTGGATGCTACTGCTGAATTTTGGCAAATTCCTTTACACAGAGACTCAGCTCCATTCACTACCTTTATTAGGCCTTTTGGTAGATATTGCTTTCGCCGCCTTCCATTTGGTATATCATCGGCATGACAGCACTTTCAGAAGTGCCTAACACAGATGCTCGAGGGCTTGGATGGAACTTTGTGTCATGCTGATGACATCTTAGTGTTTGGGGCTAATGGAAGGAACATGATCCCTGACTTCTCAAAGTTTTGAACCACCTTCAACAGAAGGGCTTAACATTGCATGAAAAATGTCAATTTGTGATGGCCCAGGTTAAGTTTTTAGGCCACATTATCATTTCAGATGGCATACAAGCTGATCCAGACAAAATAAAAGCCATCATGGATATGCCTGAGCCCAAAAACACATTTGATGTCAAGTGTTTTCTTGGAATGGTGAATTATGTGGGAAAATTTTCCACTAACATTCCAGAGCTGAGAGGACCAATCAGAGACCTGCTCAAGGAACTCAGTTCTTCAGCAGTGTTAGCACAATACTGCCCAGATCGACAGATTAGAGCAGTGGTGGGCAAACTACGGCCCGCGGGCCACAGTATTGGCCGATGCTTCTTTTTTTGGATTAGGGGGAGTACTATCTCAGCCACAGCTTACGGGTGAGTGGAGGCCTGTAGCCTTTATATCACGAAGCATGACACAAGCTGAGAGAAGATATGCACAAATTGAAAAGGAGGCTCTTGCAATCACTTAGGCCTGTGAAAGGTTTCAAACCTACCTCCTGGGACTGGATTTTGTGCTCAGAACTGATCACAAGCTGCTGGTCAGTCTGCCAGCCTTAAGACCACTTGATGATCTGCCTCCATGCACTGAGATTTCGATTATGGCTTCTGCATTTATCCTACCAAATCGTGCATGTTGCTGGAAAAAATTTAGTTACACTCCAACACTAGTTACCACTCCAAGACTAGTAGAGGGAGACCTCAAAATGGAGGAAGATTCACATCATTCAGCAGCTGCCTGAAACACCCACCAAGTTAGTGCAAATAAAGAGGGTTCAAGAGGAGGATCAGGTTTGCAGACAGCTGAGTTCTCCTGTACACACAGGGTGGGACAGAAAAAAGAGCATTCCACAACACCTGTCACTGTCCTGGCAGCACAGACATGACCTACGCTTGGTGGAAGGTTTTCTGATGAAAGGCAAGAGAATTGTGATTTCTGATAGTATGCACAAGGTAATTCTGGAGAAGTTACATCAGGGTCATCAGGGCATCACTAAGTGCTTGGCAAGAACACAGGTGGCAGTGTGGTGGCCAGGCATAACAAAGCAAATCAAAGGCAAAGTGAGTAGTTGTGAAACGTGTGTCAAAAACAGCCACAGTCCACACAGCCCTTGCTGACCACCCCTTTGCCTTCACAACCTTGGCAGAGGGTGGCAGCAGATCTCTTCCAATGGAACAAGGACAATTATGTGCTAGTGATAGACTACTATTCACGCTACATACATTTTGCCTCACGCTCTACTACAACTACAACAGCTCTCATGGAGAGACTCAAAGCAATTTTTGCTCGCCATGGTTTCCCTGAGGATCTGGTCACAGATAATGGGCCACAGTTTGCGGCATCAGACTTTGCTAAAGACTACAACTTTCATTATGTGACCAGTAGCCCCGGCTATCCTCAAAGTAATGGGGAAGCAGGAAGAGCAGTACAAACAGTTAAATCATTACTGTATTTACGTATGTTGTGATAGGATGTTTGGTTATACACTGTGAGCATGCACAGAGAGAGTGTTTGAAGGAGTAAAGTTGCAAGTCACTGCACAAATCAATCAAGTCTTCGGTGCATTTCTTAAGTACGATGTATATAAGATCATAACAAGGGACAGTTCACAAGGAGATCACAAGATCCTGGCATGGAGATGAATCACCTGGGATGAACAGCATTTCAGTTTTGCTGGGATTAAGTTTCAGCTGATGAGCTGCCATCCATGATCAGATGACTGCAAGACATGCTGAGATCTGAGCAGAAACATGAGTGTCTGAGGGAGGAAAGAGAAGATAAGTTGAGTGTCATCAGCATAGCAGTGGTATGAAAACTCATATGACCTCACCAAGAAAGTGGGTATAGAGGAAGAACAGAAGAGGACCATGTACTGAGCCAGGTAGGACACCAGTGGTGAGTCTGCAGGGAGCATATATGGATCCCCTCCATGTCACCTCACATGACAGTCCCTCCAGGTAGGAAGCAAACCATTGCCATGCTGTGTTGCGAATTCCAAGACTCATAAGGACAGACAAGAGCGTCTTGTGACTGACAGTGTCAAACGCTGCTGAAAGGTCAAGGAGGATGAGGATGATTCCAGACTGTTTCATAATGTTCATAGTGCAAACAAAAATAAAACAATAACACAGCTACAGCTACAATGATGCAGTATGTAAAAAATTAAGTGTGTCAGATTTATATGCCTTAAAAAGTGTTTTAAAGACATATAAACTGTAAATGGCTGTTTTGAACATGTGCAAAAATCTTGTAAAACACCAATTATCTACTGTGGCAGTAGCCTTTTTGTCACTGAAATTTCTCAAAGAGAAGCAAAATCATTTTCTTCAACAAAACTGTGATCTTCATCACAACACAGTATAACAAACCATTTACACATATTCACACACATATTCAACCACATATCCAACCACATATTCACCTGATGCACTTTATCTAATCTGTACTCTGAACAAAGCATTCACACATTTCCAAACATGACCAAGTTATACACAGCTAATTTGTTTATTACAAAAATGCCTATATCAGAAAGAGGCTTTGCATACCCATAGTACTTTGCCATGCTAAAAAAATATATACAGAGAAATACTAAGACACTTACTTCATCAGTAGACTCATAAGTAGTCACTGAGCACCATCAAGAATAATGCACAGAGCTTCCTCCATGGTCTTGTGATGCGCCATCTTCCAAATAAACCAAAGACTTGTACCTTAAATGAAGTGATTTTGGCATGTTGCAATGTGAGAATTTGCGTATTTGCATATATTTGCAAATTAATGGCATGGGAAGGAGAATTAGACCTCCTAGCTGTTTCAAACTAAAGAGACAAGTTTTGTGTTTTGTCCATCTACCTTATTTTACAAATTAAGTTTAAAGCAGCACATCCATAAGACTCTAAAGACTAGGGGAGCGTGGGGAACAATGTAATGCAGGAAAAATGTAACATGGACTTTTTATGTTATTACATAAGGTCAAGCAGTGTGTACTTCTGGCCACATTACCATAATTGCTAGCAATGGTCTGCAGCCAAGTTTTACAGAATGATTCAGAACGCCTGTGTTCTCAAGAAATTATTGTCAAAAAAGTGTATTTAGGACATAAGTAATTTTTTTCTTTTTTTCAGTTACTGAGCTGTGTGTGTAAATTACAGAATCCACCTTTATAATACATCAATCACCATCTTCTTGCCTACAACATAGCAATGTTTTGAAACATGTGACCAACTCACAGCAAGTGTTAGATAGGCTTAAGTACAAACTCCATACTGCAGGGTTAGTTGTTATGCAGCGTTACATCTAAGCCACCTTGTGTAAACAATGACAAGTAAATTCTCTCTGATATAAAATAAAAACAACAAATTTCTTGAAACATCATCCTGCTGAAAGAGGCCATTATGGAATACCATTGCCATGAAGGGGTGTACTTGGTCTGCAACAATGTTTAGGTAGGTGGTACGTGTCAAAGTAACATCCACATGAATGCCAGGATCCAAGGTTTCCCAGCAGAACATTGCTCATAGTATCACACTGCCTCAGCCAGCTTGCCTTCTTCCCACAGTGCATCCTGGTGCCATCTCTTCCCCAGGTAAGCAATACACTTGCACCCGGCTGTCCACATGATGCAAAAGTAAATGTGATTCATCAGATGACCCTGTTGCCAGTTAACTGGTTGTCCTTCCTTGGACCACTTTTGGTAGGTACTAACCACTGCATACCTGGAACACCCCACAAGACCTGCCGTTTTGAAGATGCTCTTACCCAGTCGTCTAGCCATCACCCTTGTCAAAGTTTCTCAGATCCTTACGCTTGCCCATTTTTCCTGCATCCAACACATCAACTTTGAGAACTGACTGTTCACTTGCTGCCTAATATATGATTATTCTAACTCAAATATTTGTTAAATTATTTAGCTAAACCAAAATGTGTTAGGTTGTTCCCTGCGCTCCCCTACAGCATTTTTTTCTGAAGCTGGTACCACAAATACTCACAATGTTATAAAGTGGTAAGACATCAAAGTAGTTTATCTGCTAGTACAGCACAGACCACAAAGGCTTTTAAACAACTATGTTTTAATGTCATATCTTAACTGTGTTGTGTGCCACACAGCAACTGAGGCTATTTGATCCTAATAATCTGTACTGTATTGAAAAAAGACAACTTATTTGAACTTGGTGAAAAATATGAATGTCTTTATTCCAATAACAGCAGTAGCAAGGCACACGTGAAAAACATCTCAGATTCAGTATTCCTATTATCTTTTCTTAAACAGGAATTATTATGCATATGCAAAAATTTTGGAACCCGTTTGACTGAAATGGTCTTTTCATTCTATTCCCATCCCCATCCTGTGATTTGACTTCCTGATGCAAGTGTGAAAGTGAGGCCAGATGTGAGAACCTTTCTTTTTGACCTTTCTTTCTTTATTATGATTGGGACAAGGAAGTCAACTCATCACTTTATTGTGTGGGAGAGAAAAACCTGTGTATTTGGGTTGAGATCACACCACTTCTCAGCAGACTCTATAAATTCTTAGCCTTCCCATTGTCATCCATGGTAGACATACATCCATATTAGCCATACAAAATACATCATTATAATTATTTCTTAACTAATTGACTTCTTTTAATGTGAATGGAAATCCATTTCAGATTAATTTTAACTGAACTAGTCTAGGAGCCATTCAAAATGTCTAGTCAGCCACTTTAGCTATATTCAACAAAACCACAAGGAGTAAAACGATAGTTTTATTATAAACTTTATTGTTCTAGATTCAGATTATGTTTTTACCCACAGGAAAAGGTTTTTTTTATCTCGACTGTACATATTTTCATAAAAATCCACCATCTTTAGCTATTCACTTCATATGTTAATGGGGTGACATTCTTGACACTATCTAGTGCTTTGTATATCCAACAGAACACCATTTATTCAGAGGAACAGTGTGAATACAAGAAGTCCCTGTTGGAAACTACTTATGTTTTCACCGATAGGACATTTTTATATTTAATGAGCATGAATAACTATATTTTTAAAAAGGTGAAAATAATGTTTGCTAATAATGACATAAATCACCTGCATTCCTTTTCTAAGATATGAAAACACTTACACACTATGATCCCAATGGGAAAATAGAGTCTTCCAGCAGCATACATAAAAGACAAGGCACAATTACACATAATAGATGAGACAGTTATCCACAGATGAGATGGTTATCCACCTTTGTCAGCATCTTCCTCTGTCACCGCTATGTCCAGTTTAGCTCCCAGGACTTAGCCAGCCTTCCTAATGATCTTGTTCAGTCTGTTAGTGTCCTTCACTGAAATGCTGCCCCGGCACACAGCAGCATTAAAGATGGCACTCGACACCAGAGACTCATAGGAAATTCTCAGCAGCCGGCCCTTCATACCAAATGACCTCAGCCTCCTCACAGGAAGTAGAGTTGGCTCTGACCCTTCTTGTACAGCCTGTCCACATTCATTTCCCATCCCAACTTGTTACACAGATAGACACCCAGGTACCTGTAGGTGTTAACTACCTCTGTGTTCTCACCCTGGATGGAGACAGAAGCTGGACAGGGGACTTCATCTTCTGGAAATCCACCACGAGCTCCTTTGTCTTCCTGTTGTTTAGTTGGAGATGGTTGTGCTGACACCTGTCCACAAAGCTGTTCACCAGGCTCCTGTGCTTCTCCCTCCCCTCATTAATGAACCCCACAATAACACTGTAATCCGAGAACATTTGTAGATGACATGTCTCAGAATTATACCTGAAATCTGAGGTGTACAAAGTGAAAAGAAAGGGGGCAAGTACAGTCCTCTGTGGAGCACCTGTGCTGGTTACAGTGTGCTCTAACACACAGTTCTGTAGCTGCATGCAGTGGGGCCTGCCAGTCAGATAGTCAGTGATGCAGGACACCAGGGCAGTGTCCACCTGTGTCGCACTCAGCTTGTCCCTTAGGAGGAAGGGCTGGATGTTGTTTAAGGCACTAAAAAAAAGTAAAAAAGATGACCCTCACAGTGCTCCCTGCGATCTCTAGGTGCGAGTAAGCTCAGGTAAATGATAGTGAAATGTGCAGGTAAATCATAGCAGCCTCAACCCCCACATGTGGCCAACAGGAGAACTGACAGGGGCCTTTGGCAAAATGGTTTTGATAAAGTAGTATACCTTAAACACTTTTTAAATGCATAAATATTATGGAAATTCATTCTGACAGTCCTAATTATTATTGTTGTGATCAATGTAGCTACACTTAGTTAAAGCAGCAAACAAATGAAACGAAAAAAAAGTATATAGTTCCACAAAAATAAGGTGTATAGGTCAAAGGGCAATTAAATAAAGTCTTATTGCATAGAAAAAAATTATAGTGACATACAGTATTTGTTAACTTTTTTTTTTTCCTCATAATTTTTCCCCTATAATACAGAGCGATTACAGGTGGTTGGTCCAGAAGCTCCTCTTGTTGCTGTAGCTGGTGAAGATCTGGTTCTACCCTGTTTTATCAAACCCAGCACCAGCGCTGTGGACATGACAGTGGAGTGGTTCAAACTAGATGTAGGGTTCTCTTTAGTGCATTTTTATAATGATCATGAAGACAGAAATGAAAATCAGGCTCAGCCCTACAGAAGAAGAACATCACTGTTTAAAGAGGAGCTACAGAAAGGCAACGCTTCACTCAAACTCTCAGCTCTCCAAGTCTCTGATGAAGGAGAATATAAGTGTCTCATTGAGGACAAATCCTGGTCTGATGACATCACTGTTCAAGTCACTGTTGAGGGTAAGATCCATTTCTGCACTGAAGGTTTATACACTGACAGTTATACTACAAAAATTTTTCTCTTCTCTTAACATCATTAATGTTTTGTAATGTTTTACATGAACAAAATCTGTAGCAAAACCTGTATTTTTCATTGTATTTTTTATGAATGTTCACTCGTTAACAAACTAAATGATCCCCAGCACAGGACTATACTCATTATTTGACAGTGTACATGTAAACTGTGGCCCAGTAAATCAACAAAACTAGATGTAGGGTTCAAGGAGTTCCAACATTATGTCATTTTTTTCACCTACATGCATCGTTCACTTTAATAGGAACACCTGTACATCTGCTCAGTTATGCAGTTATCCAATCAGCCAATCATGTGGCAGCACAATGCTTTAACATTATGCAGATACAGGTCAAGAGCTTCAAGTAATGTTCACATCAAACATCAGAATGGGGAAAAAAGTGTGATCTCTGTGACTTTAACCATGGCATGGTTGTATATGTATATATATATATATATATATATATAAATCACAGTTAGGTCCAGAAGTATTTGGACAATGAGAGAGTTTTTGTGATTTTGGCTTTATACACCACCACAATGGATTTGAAATAAAACAATCAAGATGTGATTGAAGTGTAGACTTTCAGCTTTATTTTAAGAGGTTCCACAAAAATATGGCATTTACCATTTAGGAATTACAGCCATTTTCAGCAAAGTACTTCCATTTTCAGGGGCTCAAAGGTATGTGGACAAAGTGACATAATTGTAAATATAACCATAATTTTAATACTTAGATGAAAATTCTTTGCAGTCAATGACTGCCTGAAGTCTGGAGCCCATGGACATCAAGTTTCCACTGAGTTTCCTCCCTGGAGGTGCTCTGCCAGGCCTTCACTGCAGCCACATTCAGTTGCTGCTTGTTTGTGGGTCTTTCTGCCTTCAGTCTTGTCTTCAGTAAGTGAAAAGCATGCTCTATTGGGTTGAGATCAGGCGACTGACTTGGCCATTGAAGAATATTCCATTTCTTTGCCTTCAAAAAGTCTTGAGTTGCTTTCGCAGTATGTTTAGGGTCATTATCCACCTGCACTGTGAAGCAGCGTCAGTTTTGTAGCATTTGGCTGTATGTGAGCAGAGAGTATAGCCCTATACACCTCAGAATTCATCTTGCTACTTCTGTCAGCAGTCACATCATCAATAAACACCAGTTAGCCCGTTCCATTGGCAGCCATACATGCCCATGCCATAACACTTCCTCCACCATGTTTGACACATGATGTGGTATACATTGGATCATGAGCTGTTCCTTTCTTTCGCCATACTTTTCTCTTACTTTTTACTTATCATTCTGGTACAAGTTAATCTTGGTTTCATCAGTCCAAAGAATCTTATTCCAGAACATGGGAGGCTTTTTTAGATGTTTTCTGGCAAAGTCTAATCTGGCTTGTTGTAAACCCTCTGTATTTACATTCATGAAGGCTTCTCTTGAGTGTAGATTTTGACATGATATGCCTACCTTCTCCAGAGTATTCTTGACTTCTGTTGATGTTATGAAGGGGTTTTTCTTTACCAAGGAAAGGATTCTGCAATCATCCACTTTAGTTGTCTTCCGTGGTCTTCCAGGCCTTTTGGTGTTGCAGAGCTCACTAGTGCATTCCTTCTTTTTAAGAATGTACCAAATTGTTGATTTGTCCACTCTTAAAGTTTTTTCTATCTCTCTGATAGGTCTTTTTTGTTTTTCCATCCTAATGATAGCCTCCTTCACTTGCACTGAGATCTCCTTGGACTTCATATTGGTAGCTCCAGTCAAACAGCTGCCAAATGCCAACTCAATACCTGATATCAACTCCAGACCTTTTATCTGTTTCATTTGTCTTGAAGTAACGAGGTAATCGACCGCACCTGGTCTATTAACTTCTTGTCAGTCAATTGTCCAAATACATTTGAGCCCCTGAAAATGGAAGTACTTTGCTTAAAATGGCTGTAATTCCTAAACGGTAAATGCCATACTTTTGTGGAACCTCTTAAAATAAAGCTGAAAGTATACACTTCGATCACATCTTGATTGTTTTATTTCAAATCCATTGTGGTGGTGTATAAAGGCAAAATCACAAAAACTCTGTCATTGTCCAAATACTTCCGGACCTAACTGTATATATAATTACAGGATCAAAGAAACTATATTATCACTGATATCATCACTAATCATCTTGATATATACATGGTCAAAAGACATTTTCACTGCACACTCGTGCTGCAATCCACTAAAGTGATGTGGTAACTAATGGTTTTTCTGGCTTACTTGTTTTATAAGGTTAAGCAAAGGGTTCTTGGTTAACTTCTGTTTTTCTTTATATGCTTGTCTGTGTAAGATGAGCATAAATATTCTTTGTATGGAAGCCTTTGTACTTTAGACGGCTGTTCTGTGTTTGATTATATTGATTTCAAGTTTTCACTTTCCTTAGCTGACAATTTCATAGGGGACTAATGGTGTGAGTAGTGTTTAGACATTGCCTTGCAATCCCTACAGATGTTTGCTAAAGGGGGGAAGTAGGGGAGGGTGGGACCGCTTAGGCGCATAAAGTACTCAGGATCATTATATTGTCTCTTTATGTATACAACTGTGAAAATTCAACAGCAAGCTCATTAACAGCATGTGCTCTGCAGCCAAAGATTATGGCTAGACTAAAAACACTTACTCTTAATGTAAGGGGATTAAACTCTCCTATCAAACATACATGTGTTCTAGACCTTCTGCATAGGATAAACATTGATGTAGCGCTTCTTCAGGAAACACATCTGACCACAGACATCCAGAGATTGCAAAACAGGTATTACTTTCCCATAGTATCGTCATGTTGTAATTCAAAGAAGAAAGGGGTGGTAATTTAATTTAAGCATAACTCTAACTTCATTATTGAGGATACAGGATTTGACGATGATGGTAGAGTTGCATATTGCTGTACTTCTATAGAAGGAAAAGGGATTGCATTTGTCAATATTTACACTCCAAATTCATATGACGCCTTCTTTTTTCCTAACCTCACGAAAACTCTTATCTCTACATGGCCACGCAACTATTATTGGATCCGATATGAATGCAGTGCTCGACACAGTTTTGGATCGTTCTAACTTGTCAGTGTCAGTGGCACAAGCTCAGTCATCTAAAGCACTGACACTGTTTACTAAAGATTTAGATGTGTGGGATGCTTGGCGGATACAGTATCCAACAGCTAAGGAATATACCTATTTTTCCCCATGCCACAAATCATTCTGGAGAATTGATTATATCTTACTTTCATCAACGCTACTTTCAGGTTTAATCAATGTTGAGTTTCTACCACAATTGTAGAATCCAGAAAACTGAAAACACCCAGTGGCCTTTTATTTGTTGATGCCAGAAAAGCTTTTGACCCACTGGAATGGAGCTTTGGTACACTTTGAAAGAGTTTAATTTCGGTGAACAGTTCATTAGAATGATACAATTTCTTTATGCTAATCCCACGGCTAGAGTGTCCACTGATGGACTTATTTCAGATACTTTCAATGTCTATAGAGGTACTAGACAGGGATGCCCATTTTCCCCTCTCTTGTTTAATTTATCAACAGAACCCCTGGCACAGTTCATTAGACAGTAGCTGCATTTACATGGACACTAATAATCCGATCGTAATTGGACTAGAAGCACAATCAGATTTAAAAAGTCACATGTAAACACGTCAATTGGAATGAATTGGCCAAAACCGATTAAAATTTCATTCAGATCGTAAGGGGTGGTTTAAACCTTTTCTAATCCGATGGAGAGGACATGTAAACACTTCATCGGATTGAAAATGAAACCAGATAGTTGCAATGACGTACAAATCACATAATGACGTATGACGCACGGCTGTCAGCGGTATTGGGGCTCTGACTGTAGCCTCACCAGGTGCCATGTACCCCTCCACCATTGAGCATAGTGTCTAAAATGACTGTCGTGTCATCCTAAAATACTCCTTCCACTCCTCGTCTGTGAAATGGTGCAAAACGACGTTGTCCCACCAGTCCTTGCTTTGGACCCTCATCCACAGACGCCATGTTATGGGCTCGGGAAGGGGCATTTTAATTGCTTGATAAATACACGCAGTACCGCACAACACCTCACGCGCTCATCGTCTTCTAATTAGCAGCTGAAATAGGCAAAAGTTAAGTCTGCTTTTTAAAACAAAAAAAAGAAGCAACGGCAAGAGAGTGGCTGCTAGTATCTGCATGTTGGAACGGCGGGAAACGTGTATTCGTGCACTGTGCGCATGTCAAAAGATCAAATCCGATTCTGTCATGTAAACGCGCATATCAACCCGATTACTTTATTCAGCGTTCTTGTAAACACTGCGATCGGATTAATCAATCTGATTGATTTCATTCCGATTGAAACAAAAAGTGTCCATGTAAACGTGACTAGTGTAAGCTTATCACCCCAATCCAGTTAGGCTCATCGGTTCACTCCATATGTTTAGATGCAGACGACACTTGTTATTTTTATCTGACTTGCAACGTTCCCTACCTAATGCCCTCAAAATCATAGACGAATTTGGCATGCTATCCGTATTTAAGTACAAAACTTTTGGGATAGGATGCTAGATGTTCTGTATAATCTCATAAGGATACGTTTTCCTAAGGATACGTTTTCCTTTGCTCTTTTATTGCTGAATGATAACTCTCAACTTCCTCTAAGTGGAAAAGACTGTAACTTTGGTTAGCTGGCATGACTGTCACAAAGAAATTATTAGTTCAGCACTGGAAACCTCCTCATGGCCTTTCAACCAAACACTGGATGCATTGTTTACTTGAGTTACTGTATCTGGAACTGTCATCGGCACGGGTCAATCATGCCAAACATGATACCGTGTCTATGTGGAAGAACTCAATATCTACAGTTAAAGATCTTTTGGACTATTAATTAAATATTCTTCTTCCTTGCTGTGTGATCCTGATGTGCGGTGGGGTGGGTGGGGTTGGGAGGGAGTACTAATTTTTGGATAATCATTTTCTCATGTCTTTTGTATGCTTTTTTGAAAATTAAAACACTGAATTACAAAAAAAAGAGTATTTAACTCGTTGCTGTTGATATAAGAAAAAAATCCAAGTGATCCCACCTGCGCCTCCGTCGACTCATAGCATGGTCCATTGTCACTCATCATTGTGGTTGGAATAACGTCATGCAAAAATCGATTTTGCATGCATTATGACTCAGCTTGAAGATATTCTAGACAGCAGTGCTATTTCAGGGAAATAATTAATGGCTATTAGATAGTTCCAAAGAAACAAAGCCACTCCAACCTTTTGCCATGGCTCTGTCCACATATCAGCAAATATCACTGGCTCTTTTATTTGTTTCTGTGCTTTTGGCAGACTGTGCATTCTCTTTTTGTTGTATTTTGTGTGTGAATGGACGTGTACCAAAAACTCCTGAAGACATCAGAAAAGAATTGCACAATAGAGTCTGAAGAGTTACTCACATTGGTCATAGCTGTGTTGATGTGATACACTCATTTTGCCAGCTCTATTTCTTCACAGGCTTTATCACCAAGCACCAAGTCTAGTCTTTCACTGATAACAGAAAAGAGTAGATGATGGACTCTGTTTTTTATGGTTACTTTTAATTTTAGGTGCCTTTAGTTTTGTTGCCTAAACAGTCAATAGTTTTCCATTGTAGCCTTTCAGAACTAATGTGTTCTTCTGTATTCTGGGCTTTTCAGTTATTGCTTTAATGTCAGAAATGCTGATCAAATTGGCTTTTGCACCAGTGTCTAACATGAGTGTGAGTGACCATTTATTTTCAGTGTTGCTATCCACTCATCATCTCTGACTGCAAGAATCTGATTCTGTACATTACTTAATGGTCACATTATTTCTACCTCTTTTGATTTCAGTGCTTTTTCACAGTTCACAATGCCAAAAAACAATGTTTCAGACAGATCAGTGTATTCAACTACATTAATAGTTGTTTCTTTTTCTTTGTTTTTCTCCTTTTTTTAAGGGAAGCATTGTTTTGCAAAATGGTTCTTACGATTGCAATTGAAACACTGTTTATCAAAAGCTGGATATTGTCTTGGCTTGTGCTGTCAACGGCAGCACTTGCAGTTGAACTTGTCATTGGACTGTGGTGTAGATTCCTTCCGTAGCTGTGATCTCCTGGGGTTTTCACACACAACAGTCTCTAGAGTTTACACAGAATGGTGCAGAAAACTAAAAACATTGAGTGAGTGATAGTTCTGTGGGTGGAAATGCCTTGTTGATAACAGAGGTCAGAGGAAAATGGCCAGATTGGTTTGAGCTGCCAGGAAGAATATAGTAACTCATACAACGATCAGCCATAACATTAAAACCACTGACAGGTGACATGAATAATATTGATTATCTTAACCGTGGACCAGTCAGAGTGCCCATACTGACCCCTGTCCATCACAGGAAGCGCTTACAATGGGCACGTGAGCATCAGAACTGGACCATTGAGCAATGGAAGAAGGTGGCCTGGTCTGATGAATCACATTTACTTTTACATCATGTGGACAGCCGGGTGCGTGTGCGTCACTTACCTGGGGAAGAGATGGCACCAGCATGCACTATGGGAAGAAGGCAAGCTGGTGGAGGCAGTGTGAAGCTCTGGGCAATGTTCTGCTGGCTTTCATGTGGATGTTACTTTGACACGTAGCACCTACCTAAACATTGTTGCAGACCAAGTACACCACATCATGGTATTCCCTAATTCCCTAACACAACGTAAAGAATCTACTGCTAATGAACTGGTGTCAGATACCACAGCAGACGGAGGGCACAAGGGGGATCTACACAATATTAGGCAGGTGACTTTAATGTTAATGTTATGGCTGATTGGTGTGTGTGTGTGTATACGTCTATTGTGTGTGTATATGTATATATATATATATATATATATATATATATATACACACACACACACACACACACACACACACACAAGACATTACTAAAGACTTTCTGTCAGCTTAGTCCCATCTGGTCATTCCCCTCTTATCTCTACCATCAAAAAGATGCTTCAGCCTGCAGACCTTTGACACACAGGATGGTTTTTTGTTTTTCATACCATTCTGTATAAACTCTAGAGACTGTTGTGTGTGAAATTCCCAGGAGATCAGCAGGTTCTGAAATACTCAAACCAGCCCATCTGGCACCAACAACCACTTTTCCCCATTCAGATGGTTGATGTGAACATTAACTGAAGATCTTGACCTGGACCTGCATGATTTTATGCATTTTGCTGCTGCCACATGATTGACTAATTGGATAACTGCATAAATGAGCAGGTGTACAGGTGTTCCTATCAAAGTGACCAGTGAGTGTACATTATAATACCATAACAATTTTTTGCATAATGGTGAAGGACATTGGTCTGTTAAAAAAAGCAAGAGAGATTTATTAGTATAGAGGTAGGAAAAAATGAACCTATTTCAGATATTTTATCTTGTCAGACAGAAGTTTTGCAAAACTAATCCCATCTTGTCTTATTTTTTAATATTTATCATACTTAATAGTGCATTTTTTTTTATCTATGTAAAGACAGAACAGACTACATCATTGAACTGAAAATGAGCAGGAAATAACCTATATTGGAAGTTTACATCACTTATGTTTTTGTTTTAAGTTAAAAGCTTATGCTAAAACAGTATTTTTTGTTTAATGACTATAGTGCAGGGAAGCCACCCAGTGATCACGATGGAGCGTTATGATAACTCAGGAGGGATTAATCTAGTGTGTGAGTCCAGAGGTTGGAACCCTGAACCTGAGGTTCTATGGCTGGACAGAGAAGGAGCTGCTCTGCCTGCTGAAGCTACACAGATACACAGAGACACTGAAGTTTTCAGTGTGAAACGCCACATCACTGTTTATGATTATAGTGACTCGAACAGATTTTACTGCCGATTTCAACAAATTCATCACATGATGGAGGCAGAGGTTATCATTAACAGTAAGTGCCAATGATTAAAAATAAACCCCTTAGACTGTAACATTCTACTGTAATCATTACAGATGAGGTGATTAATAATGAAACATGAATATTTTGCATCAGAGCTACATTATTTTATTTATTGGTTATTATGCCACATTGCTCTGTGTAATAAGATGCTTTGTAGTTCTCAATTAATTCTTGCATAGTTTCTTAAATATATCTGTAATGTGGTAAATGTGGTTTCATTTTAGGTAAAGTCTTTGATACTTGGAAGCTTGCTGTTGCCATTTCAGTTTCAGCATGCATTTTTACTGTTGGATGGATAGTAACTGCAGTTATTTCTCACAAGAAAGGTAATATTTAAATCATTTTCCCTAATAACATCACCAGCTTAAATTATATAATGAAGTTTATACCATAGCTTTAGTCCACAGGTTCCCAACCATGGTGTAGGAAAACCTCTTCTGTACGTTTTAGTGTTTTTCTGCTCTAACACACTCACTTCAGCTCAGGAAGGGCTGATTAATTGGACCACATTTTGGGAGCAGCAAAAACACTAATACAGTTCTGTGCAAAAGTATTACACCCTGATTTTTTTTAAAATACAATTTGTCTTAATAATGCAGAACTCGAACAGCTAAGACAACAAAAATTATATATATTCCCAAACATTATTTTTCAAACAAATAATTAAGTGTTACAGAAAAATATTTGTACATCAGTAAAGAAAAACATTATGTAATAGTTAGGTTTTATCTGTAAAAGCAGAAGCAAGTGTGACCGTTGAACTCTCCTGAAGAACTGTGGCAAATTCTCCAAGATGTTATGTTTGGAGCAAGCATTAGACCCAGGTCCCTGGATTCTAAGTCCAGAGTTCACAAAAAGTTTCAAAGTTTCTCAGCAAGGCTCTTTGTTTATCAATAGCAGTGAATCAAAGCAATAAGAACCAAAAAATTCCAAGGCAAAAATTTAGTCACAATCCTCAAAAAAATACCAAACTCAAATTTCAATAATTCACAAAAGGCACAGTAATCCAAGAAAGCAAGGCAGAGACTTGCATACAGCAAGGACCATGGCAAAGACTGAGCAAAAACTAACACAGGAAGGGCAACTTAAATACACAAGCTAAACAAGAAACAGGTGAGACACATTAACAGAGGTGGGTAGAGTATCCAAAATCTGTACTCAAGTAAAAGTACAAGTACTTATGGAAATATTTACTCAAGTAAAAGTAAAAGTAACAATCTTAATAGTTCCTTGAGTAAGAGTAAAAAAGTATCCGATGAAAAAACTACTCAAGTAGCTAGTTACTAGTTACTTCTGATCTGATTGATATGAAGCGAAAACCCTGAATTTCAAACTACTTGGAGAGCTTTCACACACCTCTCCTTGAAAGTCTCTTTGTTCTACTTATATAAAATCTAGGTTGAAGTAAAGTAGCCTATCTCAGTCCTGTGATGGGCACATTAACATCACATAACCTGTCATTTGCAATAAAATCTCAAACACACCCAGATGTTTTTCTAACAGTTAACTCTGTCTTTATTTTCACATTCACAACACAAACTTGTCAGCATCTGCATTTAAACAAGCTAACAGAGAACAAAAGAGAAGGTGTGT
>CM040457.1:9561859-9572099 GCA_022758105.1 Pangasianodon gigas | reverse complement strand
TGTGTAAGTAGGCACTGAGTATAATGAGTGAATAATCAAGATTATTACTTTCTTTAAAATGTTAACATGTTTTAGCCATTCCTGCCTGATTAGAGAAATGTATGAGTTCAGTGCATCTTTTGTATGTTGATTGCACAGAAGAATGTGATGCGAAAACAGCGGAACTGGGAGAGGAGACTGGAGGCAAAAAAGAGCAAGAGGAAAGAGGAAAAACAGAGAAGGAAACAGAACCAACAAGATAAAGGTGGCTTCCTTACTTCCTTATGGAGAGGTTTTGTGAGCATGGATAAAGAATGGTCAGGAGTTAAAGATCATCGTATTTAACAGCTGATCGTGGTTGCAATAAATTTCCACAAAGTCATGATTAATTAATTTGCATCAATTACTATTTATTTAAATGATGTTGCACACTTTTACAGAACTAGATTTTTATAGTGTGTTAATATGTAACATTCAGTTAATGGGAAATATTTGCTTACTTATATATGATTGTTTTTGGCAAATCACCGTACAGCTGGTAAATGAGAACACTCCATGTAGTGTTATGTAAAGATAAAGCACTGGGGTCAGTTTGTTGTGATGGTGGGGTTTTTATAGCATCCAATCATTTCAGCAATGTTCAGCAAAAATTTGTTTCTCTATTGCTTCACATTAATTTTCTTTTCATTCCTATACTATAAATTGCCACTTATTTCATTCTTTCTGCATTACTGTGATGTAACTTATTTTTTTCTCACAAGTGCTGAATGTATTTTTTAATATAACATTTTTGCTCTGGGTCTCTTGTAGATGTTGTGTCTCAGTTTAGTAAACGTGTGACCAAGGCTATCACAAGAGAGCGTCTGGAGGAGGCGAGAGCAGCTGGACCAAGACTGTGTGTGGATCTGAGCATGAGCGACTGCATGTCACACAAAGTGAGAGACTCTCTGTTAAGTCTGAATAAGTGCTACATAACAGGAAATGTATACGCATATACTAACTTCAGTTATTAACAGAGATTTCTTAAGTACTATTTGGATGGGATACGATTTCTAGACTTAAGTCTGATGTTACAGTTGATCAGTAGTAGATAACATGCCTGTAGCCTGTATATAGGCTATACCTGTGCTAATAAGACCCAGAAGCATTGCTTCTCTGACAAGTCGTATTAAATGCCATCTATATTTTATTGTCCTGCATTTTAAACTGACAGTACCCCTGTCAGGTCCTAAAGTGTCTCCACACCGAACAAAAAAAAAAGGATGAAACCCTTTATTTCCCATAGGGTATAAATGAATATTTACTAACATGGCAGATCAGATGGGATATATATAACTTGGGATTATTTATGTGTACATTTTTAGAAGGAAAAATTTGACGTAATCTTTGCAGACACAGGAAAGTGCAGTCTGTAAAATTCCTCATGTGATGGATTCAGATGGGACAGTTTTTTTTCCCAGGAGTTCATTTTGATAAATGAATCAGAAAGAATGACAGTGTATTTGAGCTTAATGTGTCTGCTTTATTCTTTTATTCTATTTGTACTCTTCTTTTTTGCTCCAAGGAAATCAGTCGTCTCGCCAGTCAAATAAGACGTCTCTATGGGTCCAATAAGAAAGCAATGCAGCCGTTTCACCTCTTCCTCACAGACATGAAAGAAGACAGTCTGCTTTATAAAGAATGCATCAGAATGAATGAAGGCTTTCTTAACTACTTGGTCAGTACAGAATTAATGGAGCTTGAAAAAGAGCTGCACAATATACAGTATATACAGATTGTTAATCATACTGTTGGCCTTTGCATTACTGATATCACAGTCTGAAATATGCCTTCTAACAGGCCATAGATTATTTCAGTGAGCACTTTAACTAGTTTTGCAGGTTTCAGACAACTTTTTCTGTGTGTGGTTTATTAATTTGTGGTATTGACATGATTTATAAATTAAATTTCAAAATTATTTCAAATTAACGCAGGCCAGTTGTTAACTGTTTAAATATTTTAATACATTGAAAGACAACTTATAATGTTGTAAATGAAATGTGCTTTTGTTGTCCATGTTACATATCCCATCAGTAGCATGGCTGAAAACATAATATTTGACTAATTGACACTTTGCATTGAGCAGATTGATATCACTGCGGAGAGTTGGATTGATCTCTTTCCTTGTGAGGACGTAATTTATTTAACTCCAGATGCGAGTGAAGGTTTGCGGTTTTCACTGAATTGCATTAAATTACTGATTTGCTGCCAATATGTTTGCCTGACACAACAAACATCAAAGCAGTTTGACATATTTCTTTCACATTTCAGCTTTAGAGGAAGTAAATGGAGACAAGGTCTACATTCTTGGAGGCCTGGTAGATGAGAGCATTCAAAAGGTTGGTGCTGTATTGTTATTCAATACATTTGGCAGGCTCGCACTTTATTTAGTGATGGTAACTCCGATTCATTCAGCAAAGGCAAAGTTAATCAGTTGCTCTGAACTGAACCGCAGTGCAAACTGACAGCTCAGCTGAAAGAGCACTGTATTACATTCCACTATTTGGCAGTGCTGATAATTTATGTCTGCTTCATAAATTAGATAGGTGATGATTTATAAAGGCATAGAAATAACAGATAAATAAACTTTGCCTATTTGTTCATGTCATTCATTAAAATCAAGTTTTTGACCAAAAGTTTTTTTTTTTTTTTTTTTTTTTTAAAGCATTAATCATTTATAAGTTAAAGTGATTGGCAATGTATACCAGTGTTTCACTGGGTTTAATGTGCTTGGGAAGCTTGTCTGGGAAAGTAAAAATATAATTATTTGCATACATTTAAAAAAAAATAATAATAATAAAAAATAAAGGAAATTTGCACTGCAGTAATGCCAGTAATGCCTTCGGTTAGAACAAGTGTTGTCTTTTTCAAGGCAAAAATAGTAAAGTTAAACATCCATTTTGAAGACATACCTCGCTCAAGATGCTATTAAAAGTACACAAACTGCAGGCAATTGGGGCAGGTTTTAGTGGGAAAACCTGTGGACGGGGCGTAGTTTGTGCCTGTGCTCATTGCAGTTTACTACTAAGATTTTAAAAGACTTTTTCTAAATGTGTATTCTTGTTAGACATCACATCTGACCCTGAGACTAACCTTTTATCAAACTGTGACAAATGTATTGATGGTAAATTTGTTATTCAGGGTGTTTCAGTATTATTCAACTGGCTTGTGTGAGTAAGAATTTACCATGTAATTGTAATATGTTGGTTTTGGTTACTGAGTGTTGGGTTTCTAACAGAAACGGAGCTACACCAGGGCAAAAGAGCTCGGCGTGCAGATGGCGAGGCTGCCCATTGATGAGTACATGATGAAAAGACCAAACCCCAAGAATTTTCACTCAAAAATCCTAGCCATCAACCAAGGTGAGCTCACCTGTCTTCTCTCCCTCCTGGTGCTACCAAACTCAATAAAATGTCTGTGATTTGTCTTTAAGACATGGTGTCCAGACCTTTTTTGTTGGGAATCAGATGGATGCATTTATTATTTGTGTAAAAAGATAGATTAGGCCATGACTAATATTAAAAAAAAAACAATAGACCTACTTAATTGGTGACTTTACATTGCGTTTTAAGTCACATGAACAACTTAATAAGATGGGGTTAAGTGGTTTCTGCTGTACATCTGAACAGTTTTATCTAAATATAGATTTTACAGGCTCACTGGTTATATTTCTTCATTACAACAATCGATTCCTAGCAGACTGAACGCCCACTTTTATACTCAGTGGAAATTTTTTATTTTTGTGACACCCAGTGAACTTCCTTTTTTTTTTTTTTTTTTTTTTCTTTTCTTTTTTTTTACTGTCTTAATATTGGGCCAATAATTGAACTTGTAAAACAGACTGTAGGCCATTTAAAAATGCTTGTACACCTCTGGTTCTGCACCACATTACATGGAGGCTCACAATGGCCTTGCTAACAGCTTACTAACACATTATACACTGCCTTTATCTTCTACTGTACACAGAAGATAAGAAAAAGGAAAAAATAAATAAAAAGGTTCCTGGTTTAAACAGTGTGTGTTGCTGTCATGTAAAACTCAATCTAAAAACGGATCAACTGTGAGAACTGAAGAGAGAGGTATGATGCCATTAGAGTTATAGCTGTGTAACAAGTGTAACTATTTAATATGAGTTTTGAATGTCTTTTCACTGGTAAGGATTTGTTGTGTTTTATAGTATTTGAAATCCTGCTGACTTATCATGACACTGGAAGCTGGAGCAAAGCCCTCAGTGCTGGAGTTCCCACAGGAAAGGGATACATCGTGTCTTCTGAAGCAGAGTTGGATTTACCATTATGACCAATAACACGTATACCAGCACAACAACCTCAGGATGCCAATTTAAACAGAAATCTCACAGGCCTTCGAGAGAGAATTGAGAAATGATTCTGCACTGATCTGGCTGTTTTAATGTGAATTTAAAATATTACATAATGCTCAGCACTAACCAAGTGTAAAAGCACTGACCAGATTAAGATATTAACACAGTTGTGACTGCTGTTCTTCTGTGAACCCTGTTGTCACTAAGCATGACATCCTTCGGTTTTTGAATTTCTGTCTTAAACAATCATTTTAATTATCATAAATGATGGAATAAACTTAGACAATTACTCAATTCAGATGCTATTAGTTTGCTCTTAGAACTGCATCTTTTCCCCAGGATATAATCTATTTTAATGATTGTTTAATTTATAGTATTTATCTAAAACACACTAATCTTTCCATTTTTTTCTGCTATTCATAATGATTTCATGGTAAATGTATTTTCCATATCAGTATGTTGTTTTTTGTTTTCTTGCACTGAATTTTTATAGCCATATTTATTTATAGGTAGCCAGTTAGCAAATTACTGTCATGTCTGGAAAGCTGGACAAAAACAATTCCTATTCATGGCCACTAGATGGCGCGCTATACAACTATGTGACTCAGCAGTTTCTTTCCATCACTGTTATGTTGTCTTACAATATGCAGCAGGCAGAGATTAACAGAATAAAATACATTTGTAGTTTTTTTTATGGGTTATGTGAGTGTATGACTATTTCAAATAAAAACATTAACTAATCAAAAAGAAAACATTATCTAATTTGAAATAAAGGTTAGGATCGATAAACTCGTTTTTGGATGGAAGGCACACGATTTAACTAAACTGAACTGCAGGAAATAAGGAACTTTAATATCTTAATATTATACAGTAAAGCTGTACAGTATATGTGCATAGTTACATGTAGGCCTAATTATACCAATTATGCCACCTTTATTTCTTTAAAAGGCAGACGTCATGTGAACGTTACGCTTTAATTTGTGGTGTCCTAACTTTGAAATCACCAAACAACAGGAAAAAATGAACAGGATTCTAACATGTCTGTGTTTTAAACGAAAACAGACTGGTAGCTGGAATCTTAGGTATAGATAACAGATTAGATATTAGATACAATATCCCGGAAATCGTGCGAGCGAGCGAGAGAGAGAGAGAGACACGTAGTGATATAAGCCGCGTCTCATTTCGGAGGCTGCGCAATGAGACGCAGCTATAGTAAGTTTTGAATTGCAACAGAATGAGCCTCCTCTGATGATTGGTCTCATATGCGCTAAATAGACCAATCAGTTGTCTCTGTGGGCGGGTATACAGTCAACCTCTCCCTCTCTCCATCTCCTGTCAGTTCAGACTTCCAGAGTTCTGCGTCTGCAGCCGCAATGGCATCTGCTGTCCGAGAAAAAGAAAATATAAAACTCACTTTACTTCACTAAGGTGTACCCCTGCCTAGTAGGGGTAAAACATAATGACAGTGTTGCTCGCTGCACTGTTTGTAACAGTGACTTTTCTATTGCCCATGGTGGGTTAAATGACTGTAAAAGACATGTTGAGGTGAGTTCAGGTGAGTTCATTAGCAGAGCTAGCATTATTTAAACTAGCTGATTACCTGCAAATGTACTTATGTTCTACAACGTGATGAGGCCAAACTCTCGGCACACTTGTTTAAAACTGTAATTAAATAAATTAATAAAAACAATACCGTGAGTAGATTGATAAAAAAATATAAGTACATATTTTAATGCATAACTGGGTTCACATGGGAATTCTCTGGATTGTCCTTGTGCCCTTCTCCTACACCGGACACTCAGATTTTCACCAATCGGGAAGTGCTAGCCTATATCAAAATTTCTAAACATTACATTTTTTAGGTTACATGAATAGCGCAGTAAAGATATCTCTAGCGCAAATCGCAGCAGGCGTCCATCCATCATCCATCATCCACCATCCACCTCAGTCTCTCCCTCACAGACCCGCGCTGCACTTCGCTAGTGTCGCTCTTTAAAGGGGATCGCGCGCGCTCTCAGTGGAGCTGCTGTGAGGCTTTCCAGGGCTTCCATTTATTTTAGCCATTTGAGACAGAAAGTACTGAAGTAATGAATGTGTACATGTGTGTACTGTAAGTAATTAAAATATGTGCTATATTTGTCTCATTAATTTCAAGAGAGAGAATAAAGAGAGGCTGGTGAGGGAACGAGTGTTTATAGCTGCTATAACGTAAGTGACAACAGGAACTCACTTGTTTAATTAAATGTAACTATAAATGGAAAATAATATGATGAGTTGTTTAATAAATAAAACATTGTAATTGTTGGTAAGTTGCTGTGGTGTAAGAGGAATAAAACACTTGGCCACATGATGTTATAGGAAAATAATCAACTTTGGGGTGCTAACAGTTTTAATAATCACTGGTTCTGAGAACTGGTTTAAAATACTTTTTGTATGTAAATGAATGTTTCTAGTAGATCAATAAGCATTTTTTAGGGAAAGGTTTTAAAAATGCTAACTTGGTCATGTGTCACGTGATTAGTAAAATTCTCAGGGATTCCGAGATTTATTAACGGTGTGATCATCTTATTTAAATAATCTATTAATCTATTAATTAATAATTTAAATAATCTATTAAATAAAAACAAAGCAGCATTAGCAGCTGTAGTAGTTACAACATCCTGCTATCAGCTAACATGTTTAGTTCTGTATGGGGTTTAATATAAATATACTTATTATTACTTAATCAAAAGTGTCATAGAACCTTGAGAGACATGGATGGGGGGAGTCGGGGGGTGGGTGGTTGGGCATTTGGTGCTACCTCCCTGAAATGAGTTTTTGCAGGGTGGGATGTCTGTGTTGATCATGTTGATTGCGATTTTCAGTGATCATGTTGATCTTGTTGATCACTATTATCGTTGATCATGTTGATTGCGATTGTCAGTGATCATGCTGATCATGTTGATCTTGTTGATCACTATTATCAGTGATAATGTTGATTGCGATTGTCAGTGATCATGCTGATTGCGATTTTCAGTGATCATGCTGATCATGTTGATCTTGTTGATCACTATTATCAGTGATCATGTTGATTGCGATTGTCAGTGATCATGCTGATCATGTTGATCTTGTTGATCGCGATTGTCAGTGATCATGCTGATCATATTGATCGCGATTGTCAGTGATCATGCTGATCATGTTGATCGCGATTGTCAGTGATCATGCTGATCATATTGATTGCGATTGTCAGTGATCATGTTGCTCATGTTGATTGTGATTTTCAATTTGCTTTGAGTTTGCTTTGAACTTATGCCTGTGTGTCCTTCTGCTGGTTCACCGTGAGGCTACTAGATAAAAAATGTTATGGAGTAATTCAAGGTCTTCATAGCACATGGCTCCTTTCTCAATAACATTTTGCTCATTAAACCCAAACACACAGCCTTAAAGTAGAGATAATAACAGTTTTGATTCAAACCAGGTTTGTTCTTCGTCATCTTGGTCATCCTCCTGCTCATGCATGAGCAGAAGTTGAGACTCTCACAAATATTCGTAATGGTGTTATAGGCTGTACCACTCTTGACTGACTGATGTTGATCTTGTTGATCGTGATTGTCAGTAGCTGCGTTTACATGGACACTAATAATCCGATCGTAATTGGACTAGAAGCACAATCAGATTTAAAAAGTCACATGTAAACACGTCAATTGGAATGAATTGGCCAAAACCGATTAAAATTTCATTCGGATCGTAAGGGGTGGTTTAAACCTTTTCTAATCTGATGGAGAGGATATGTAAACACTTCATCGGATTGAAAATGAAACCAGATAGTTCTGCGCATGTGCAATGACGTACAAATCACGTAATGACATATGACGCTCCTCGTCTGTGAAGTGGTGCAAGACGACGTTCTCCCAGCAGTCCTTGCTTCGGACCCTCATCCACAGACGACTTGTTCTCGGCAAGGGACATTTTAATTGCTTGATAAATACACGCAGTACTGCACAAAACATCACGCGCTCGTCGTCTTCTAATTAGCAGCTGAAATAGGCAAATGTTAAGTCTGCTTTTTAAAACTAAAAAAAGAAGCAATGGCAAGAGAGTGGCTGCTGGTATCTGCATGTTGGAACGGCGGGAAACGTGTATTCGTGCACTGTGCGCATGTCAGAAGATCAAATCCGATTCTGTCATGTAAACGCGCATATCAACCTGATTACTTTATTCAGCGTTCTTGTAAACACTGCGATCGGATTAATCAATCTGATTGATTTCATTCCGATTGAAACAAAAAGTGTCCATGTAAACGTGACTAATGATCAAGTTGATTGCGATTGTAAGTGATCATGTTGATCTTGTTGATCGTGATTGTCAGTGATCATGCTGATCACGATGATCGCGATTGTCATAATACATGATACATGCGCTGTCTAGACTCAGTAGTTGTGACATCATACACCCTGACACAAGGTCGTTACTGAAAGTTCACGGTTATTTCATTCATAAATGTTCAAAAGTACATTTTCAAAAAATGTAAAAAAAAAAGGGGGGAACAAACATCATGCATCTTGGTGCAGGAACTATAGTATTCAGTTAATCTTTGTAAGAACTAAAGAGCTCAGTGTGTAGTCTGTTTCAGATACCTTTTGAATCACTGCTCTGTCATCTACACCAATCAGCCATAACATTAAAACCACCTGCCTCATATTGTGTAGGTCACACCTTCTGTCTAATCAGGTTTGAGAATTCAGCCACTCTGTGGTATAAGATGCATTATCATATATTATTCATTATTTAATGATAATGGTACAGTCTATAACACCATTAAGAATATTCATGAGAGCCTCAACTTCTGCTCATGCATGAGCAGGAGGATGACCAAGATGATGAAGAACAAAACTGGTTTGAATCAGAGCTCTACTTTAAGGCTGTGTGTTCGGGTTTAATGAGCAAGATGTTATTGAGAAAAGACCTTGAATTACTCCATAACATTTATTATCTAGCAGCCTCACGGTGAACCAGCAGAAGGTCACACAGGCATAAGTTCAAAGCAGATGCTAGTTAATTAATACAAAAATAAAGGTTTATCACAAGCTGACCCCAAATTCACATCCATCAGTTACTACTCTTTTACTCTGAACTAATTGCATAAACTACTCTTTTATTTTGAACTCATCTTTGACAGGAGAAACTAAATTCAAGTTGCATGAACTAATCCTTTAGGCTAATGAACCGATTCAGTACACTGAGTCATTCAAAATGATTCGGTCGTCAGACCTGAGCATCATGATAATAAACATGGCACAGATAAAGAGAGAGAGACTAAATTCCCAAGAAAAGGAGGACCCGTGTGAGTTAAAAACTTGCTGTGTGTTTTTAGAGAGTATAGATCAGTGTCTGCACTGTTGTCTGCTTAATTATCTAGTCTAATGAAGGTAAGCGTGTATGCTAGCAGGTTTAAAGTCTGCATCAGCCAGACCTGACTTGCATTTACTGCATTTAGTTGCAGATGAGCGACTTTTCAGAAACTTTTCACCCCTTCCAGTTTGTGATTACATTTTTACTTCCTATACTTATTACTAAATGCCTTTTCCCCAAACTGAACGGTGTTAGCCATCTAAATTCAACTCAAGCTAGCTCTGTGTTCTTACAGGACTTCCTGTATTTGTAATTTCGTGTCTTGTACACACGTTTATCTTAGTTAACAGGTACCTTGAGAATGACTGAATAATGAAGAGGAACAAAAAAATTAATAACACACGCCATAGTGTTTTGAGCTTATTGGTTTTCAAAAGTATTGGTACAGTGAAAAGGATTCTTTCTTTTTTTTTTTTTTTTTTTTTTTTTTTTTTTTTTTTTTTTTTTTTTTTTTTTTTTTTTTTTTTTTTTTTTTTTTTTTTTTTTTTTTTTTTTTTTTTTTTTTTTTTT
>CM040457.1:9492985-9548047 GCA_022758105.1 Pangasianodon gigas | reverse complement strand
TTGGATAGTCTGTGTAGATAGCTGTTCATTTGCATGTGTGTTATGTGCAGAATCTAAAGCCCTACCAGAAAACCTGCCATCTTCAGGATCTGTGTGATATTTGAAGTGCTCGAGTGTCTGAGGAAGTGGGAGGTTAAGACTATACTTTCAGGGATCATTTCTATAGTGTTTAACTGGGAAATGTGATTTGAAAGCGTTATGTCTCTCTAATCACGATGACGAGGTCTGATGTGCTTTTCTGAGCGTGAATCGGGTTGAAACTAATGATTCGTTCATGTGTTTTAATCATTGATGAACGTTCTTCATTTCTTAGGAAGTGTGAGAGGAAGAGCACATGATCAGAGTGGTTATTGCTGAACTGTTAATAACAGAGGATTATGATTTGTTCTAGTTATGTCTTTTCATTTTTTAAGGCGGAATGGACAGTTGTCTCTTAGTGTTATGTGATGAAATAGTGTAAGAAATATTAAGTGAAAACATAGTGAGTTGTGTGAATGTTATTATATTTCTTATAATTTATTATATTGACACTTCAGAAACCTGAGAACAGAAACAGCCTGAGGACCTGTACACCACAGCACACACACACCAACAAAAGGTCAAACAAATGCATCACCCTCAAGCTACTTCCCGATAACGCAAAATTTGTTAATCAGCACAACACGCTACAAAAAACGAAAAGTGCTCTCACCAAACAGAAGAGTGAGACTCGGAAAATGGACATCAGCAAGAGGAAAGACTCTTTAAACTGGATCACGGCCTTTCATATGGATCTGTGGATTGAAATCAGTTTAAGACTGAAGGAGTTTTGGGTTTTTGGGTGGGAGGGTGGAGGGTCTGAGGGGTTTTAAAACATGTAAATATGCAAAACTGCTGCATTAAAGGCATCTTCACATGTAACAAAAAGTCTCTCTCTACATACTTTCTCTCTCTCTCTCTCTCTCTCTGTACTCCCTCTCTCTCTCTCTCTCTCTCTCACTCTTAACATACCCCCCTCTTTCTCTCTTTACATACTCTGTGTGTGTGTGTGTGTGTGAGAGAGAGAGAGAGAGAGAGAGAGAGAGACTCTCACCACCTCTCTCTTTCTCTTTCTCTCTCTCTCCCCACACTTGGTATGAGGGCTATTTAACCACAGCGAAGGCAACAGAAGAAAAGGTCTGGTGAAGTACTCAGGAGTGCAGCTTTTCATCAGAAGCAGCAGAAGGACATTTCGGTCGGTTTTTATTTAGCAGGAGTTATAAACCGTCTGTAGTCAAGAGCTGCCTTTAACATTTCTGGACATTTTCGTTCTGCAGTCTGCCTGAATATACCGCACTGCCAGAGACACTCTGTGTGTGTGTGTGTGTGTGTGTGTGTGTGTGCGTGTGCATGTTGAACTTGATTTTTTATTTACAGAGATAACACTGAGTCAGTGTGAGAGAGAGAGACTATCCATGGCGTGGTCACTGTGTCTCTGCAGTGGTGTTTAATTGATGAATTTGGCTGAACAGGCGGAGACAGAAAGCATGAAGCATCATGTTCACTATCTGTTCCGCTGGGAAAAACCTGAGAGCTGCCTGCACAGATCTGGACGAGTTTGACTCTATACGCAGTGTTTTACTCTACAGGTCAGTGTTTTACTCTACAGGTCAGTGTTTTACTCTATAGGTCAGTGTATTACTCTGCAGGTCAGTGTATTAATCTAAGGGTCAGTGTTTTACTCTACAGATCAGTGTGTTACTCTACAGCTCAGTGTGTTACTCTACAGGTCAGTGTTTTACTCTACAGGTCAGTGTGTTACTCTACAGCTCAGTGTTTTACTCTACAACTCAGTGTTTTACTCTACAGGTCAGTGTTTTACTCTACATGTCAGTGTGTTACTCTACAGATCAGTGTATTAATCTAAGGGTCAGTGTTTTACTCTACAAGTCAGTGTTTTACTCTACAACTCAGTGTGTTATGCTACAGATCAGTGTGTTACTCTACAGGTCAGTGACTTACTCTACAGGTCAGTGTGTTACTCCACAGCTCAGTGTTTTACTCTATAGGTCAGTGTATTACTCTACGGGTCAGTGTATTAATCTAAGGGTCAGTGTTTTACAATACAAGTCAGTGTATTACTCCACAGCTCAGTGTTTTACTCTACAAGTCAGTGTATTACTCTGCAGGTCAGTGTTTTACTCTACAGGTCAGTGTTTTACCCTCAGGTCAGTGTGTTACTCTACAGCTCAGTGTGTTACTCTACAGGTCAGTGTTTTACTCTACAACTCAGTGTGTTACTCTACAGGTCAGTGTTTTACTCTACAGATCAGTGTGTTACTCTACAGGTCAGTGTGTTACTCTACAGCTCAGTGTGTTACTCTACAGCTCAGTGTTTTACTCTACAACTCAGTGTGTTACTCTACAGCTCAGTGTTTTACTCTACAACTCAGTGTGTTACTCTACAACTCAGTGTGTTACTCTACAGATCAGTGTGTTACTCTACAGCTCAGTGTGTTACTCTACAATTCAGTGTGTTACTCTACAGGTCAGTGTTTTACTCTACAGATCAGTGTGTTACTCTACAGATCAGTGTGTTACTCTACAGGTCAGCGGTGATCACATTAACAACTGTTTTGATCTAATATCCCGCTTCAGCAGTGTGTTGATAATCAGCTTTCAGGTATTTATATCAATACAGGACCAATTAGAAGGAAGAAAACGTTGCTTAACTTTATTATTTAACATAATTTCACATGTTTGTGTGGATTTATATGTGAATGTAGACTAATATACTGTGTTATATGGTTGTAAAATATGTGGGAAAAAGTTTTTAATCCTATAAAAATCTTTAAAACACTTTTAAGTCTCAAATATTAAGTCTATTGTTTTCGAAGTACAGTTACATAATTTTTTGGGGGAAAGTATCTTTGCTTTTAATGAACATTAAAAAAATATTTGAATGAAAGTTTACTTGTGTTGAAGTATTTTTTTTTAAGTATGAGGCATAAAGGCGTAAAATGCATCCTGGATAAATGGCCTCACTGCTTATTGAATATTTATGTAAAAATCCAAGCACAGTTAGTATACTAGTTGTTTAATGTTTTGGCATTTCTCTTAGGAGCCATAAACTATCTGTATGCTTTTGCATGCTGTGCATACAACCGAAAGCTTCTACGTTGCTACAGCAACCCAAACCTCATCCAATCACGCGTCGATAATCTGTCACGTGCCCCCGTCAAGGACCCGTATGTGTACAACATGGCGAGTTCATCTCGCTTCTCATAACTATGGCAAACAAACAGACGTACCCTGAAAAAAACAAGCGGAAACAATTGAAAGTTTTGACAGGCTTTTAGAAAATGTGGTAATGGCCTATAGAGAGTTTGGAGCACGTTTTGAGAAGAATTCCGCCTGCAATTTGAGTGAGAAAGAAGACGAAAATGAGGTGGCTGAAGATGGAAGTGATACACAGTCCAGTTCATGCAGTTACTCCGAGTATTCAGAGTAAGAAGCAGCAGTAATGGAGAAAAGTGCTTATATATATATATATATATATATATATATATATATATATATATATATATATATATATATATATATATATATATATATATGTGTGTGTGTGTGTGTGTGTGTGTGTGTATAAGTTTATCTTATCTTATCTTATATATCTGCATGTAATAGGCTAATATAGTGTGCATACCTACAAACATTCCTACATACTACATACATCTAGTTTGAACTTCAGTGCATCATTCTCTAAACCTTTATAATAATGATCCAGACTATAGTGTAACACATTCAAGTAGTCTTGGTCCAGATAATCTGGATGAAAAAAATACCCGTTCCTCTTTCCTGACTTTCAATTTTAAGGAAAAGTTCTGCTTCCAATTTAGAAAGCCATCCTTCATAAATAATTACATGCTGTTCCTCATCTTTACTGAATTCATGGACGTGGTTTTTTAAGAGCTCACCACAGAAATGGTGTGGTTCAGTGTAAAGAGAAAGGGAAGAAAACTTATGTTTAGGTGCATATTTGGTGTTGTACTTTCTGCAGAGTGAGAGCATTTTGTGCTGAAAGGATTTGTGGTGTGTGCGAGTTTTTCCTCAAGCAGGGCTTACACTTTGTAATGCACCCTGTAAGTTCACCCTGTGCTACCAGACAGAACTGCTGTGTGGTTAAAAATGACTATTAGAAGAGGGCAAATGAGGGGAAAATGTAAAAACAGTATGGGTTAAGGTCAGTGTGCGGTGTTTCAGATGGACTCATGTTGCCATTTTTATTAGTTTTAAACTGGGTCATTGAGTTCAGTCAGAAAATTCTGACTTTTGTACAGCTAGTACACGCTTGAAGACCATCACTTAATGCAACTTTTAGAGCTGAAAAACTGCCTGAAATGGAAGATCACACTATTAGCCTATCTTATGTGTGTGTGTGGTAGTTCATAAAATTGGATGGCTGGTCACAGTCATAGACTTTTACTACATCTTTTATGGCCTATTGCCTGTTTGTCATATAAATAGGTTGAATGCAGTTATTTGTCCTTTTTTCTGAAATAATAAATATTGCCTATGCCTGTTTTATACTGCAAGCACTGTATGACAGTTGAAATAATAGTGTGACACTGGAAATACTTGAAAGAATCATTGTCTGTATTTTTCTGTCTTAGTGAGCTTGAGCCTGAGTGGCTGGATGACGTTCAGAAGAATGGTGAGCTCTTCTATCTGGAGCTGAGTGAGGGCGAAGAAGAAGCTGTACTCTCTCACATCACCGCCACTCAATCTGCCGCCACCAATCATGTGCGTTTCAGTGAAAAAGAGGCGGAGATCATCACTGACAAAAGCAGCAAAAAACGTGCAGACTCCAACACGAAATCACAACCGAAATTCAAGAAGCTTGCTAAAATCCTTGGACGCAAGCACCGTCCATCTCAAAGAAGCAGGGCTGATGGGAAAAACGGCAGAGCTTCTCAACAACCAGCTTCCATTTTGAAGAACCAGACAGGGCAGCGGACAGGATTGGTGGTGCAGCAGCCATATTTGAAAGATGTGTGTGTTTACATCAACCCCAAACGGCTGGGCAGTATGTCTCCTCCTCCCTCAGAGAAAGGGGGCTTACTGGAGGCCTTATTGGGAGTGGTCCTCCGGGGAGGAGACGGTTTGAGCTGTAATGGGGAGAGACTCGTCATTCATGGACTGGTACCTCATAGTCCTGCTAGCAAGTGTGCACAGATTTTAATTGGTAAGGATGCTTAAGCTTCACAGCCTTTTAGGTAAAGAAATTACAATAACAAAGTTTGCCCTGATCTGTCATAGGATTTACTCACTACATAAGGAAGAGCACTGTCAGTTCATTTGCTGCAAGTTAAAAGATGCATAGCCTTCCTTCATTTTTCATCCTCTCTTGTTCACCAGCCAGTTTTGCTCTCCTGGCCACAGATGGCTGTGCCTACGATGACCAATTTTCTGTGGCTTTACTCGAGAGCCCCAAATAAAATAATCTTAATCCTGTAATGGACAGGGTGCCAGCGGAAAGAGGCTAAAACAGGGGTGATCTGATTCCTTTTCTTAGCACCGATATGCAGTGTAGCATCTGCATTCAGTGCTAACTGTGAGGTGAAGAGGACTTATACACACCTATATACTAATCATTACCGTAGGCTAGATGAGATAAAATAAAAGCATGTGTAACTTTCTCCAGATCTGGAAAAGAAATAAATGGTTTGATGTTAGTGAAAAGTTAAAAGAAGCTGCTTTTGACATCAGATTTGATTTGATGATGAAATCTGAAGTCAGCAGCAAAAATGACCCCCCAAGTTCCTAACATGAGGTCTAACAGATTGTGACAGTGGTCTGATGTTATTTATTATACTGTTTGTAGATTTGGGTGGGCCAAAGAGAATAACATCTGTTTTGTGCTCATTTAATTGGAGAAAATTATTTGCGTTCCAGCTTTTGATATTTTCCAGGCACTCATTGAGACTCATTGCTTTAGCAAGGAACTTTGCAGTAAAAAATCAGCAACATGTAATTTTTTGGAACATGTATTTTATTCGCAATATTACAATGGGCGTCTGATAGACAGAAAACAGTCTCAGGCTCACAACAAAGTTATTTCTACCGACTGATCTGATGACAGGAGGTTTTATTGAGTACAAATCAAAGCATCTTTGGGGCATAGTAGACTAACTGGGGGATTCAGTGTTAGATGTTGATTTGTCTCAGATGTGCGGGTTTTAAGCTTTTGCCAAACATCCTGCTTCAAAATGACATTAGGTTAAAATCTAAATGTAACAGTGTGCAGCGTTATGTGTTGTACTATCCATTTAAAATGCAATAATGTTGATGTTTGATAGAGATCAGTAGCTGGTTATCATTTTTATTTGTAATAGTTACTTTGGAAGAATCCAGAAATCTCTGAAAAGTAAAGTAAATGTCAGTGTTACATATTTTCACCCAATTTTCTGTGACCTTTTCATCATGAAATGACATGCAAGCGAAATCCACAGTAGTCCGACGTGTCCAATTCCAGACACACCAAAGGGATTCCAAAGGAATTACACAACTGAGTAAATCACCACAAGCTAGCTTTTTTACAAGTGGCTCTGAAATGCCTGGCCATGTTAAAGCAATTAGGCCATTTAAATGTCTAAAATAACGCAGGGGAAATCTGTATAACCGAGATAGGAGTGCACAGATCTACGAAAAGCAGGTGGAGGAGGTTTTGGTTTGCAGAAGCACGACATCATGTGGAGTTTGATAGTGTATCTAAAAAACAGAGAATCATAGTTACTTTTCCATATGATACTAATCACCACTCAAAAAAAACCTCTCATACTTTCATTATGGAGCAATGAATGAAGGTGTTGCCTGTTTGTAGATGATATTTAACAGCCTTATCTCTCATTTTTTAGGTGACGTCCTTGTAGCTGTTGACGATGTGGATGTTACATCAGAGAATATTGAGAGAGTTCTGTCTTGTATTTCTGGACCAACACAGGTGTGTCTGTGTCTGTGTGTGTGTTTTCACATTGGTTAAGTAAAATACCTCAAACATGTGGGGTACCCCAAGCAGAAACTTTGTAAAGGGGAGGGGGCTGCAGGCTGACACTCCAGTTTGCACACTGGTGAATAACAAAATGCAATCTCAGTCATTTGAAATAAAATCTTTGCAAGGTTATGTAGAAACGACACCATGCAAACACAATTATAGTACAGAAAACAGCATTTTTCTGAGAACACAAAAACGAGAACATGCATTTACACCACATTAACGCACTGTTCAGGCTAATAATCGCAATCACAGCATACAGATGGGTGACAAATTAAAGGAAAAACCAGTGGCTTTGTTATGCTCTGTGATGGCTGTTTATTTTTCTGCTGTGGTTTGAGTCCACTTCTCCCTTTAGAAGGAAAATTCACTGGAAAACAATCCTGCAGTTCTTCTGACTGATCACCTTTATCCTGTTATGAAATATTTCTATCCTGATGACCGCTGTATCTTCCAGGATGACTCCGCCCCCATCAGCAGGGCGCGAGGGCTTACTGAATGGTTTGATGAAATGATATAAATCATATCCTGTGACATTATCACTCACAAGATCTCAATACCTCTAATTGAACATCTATGGGAGATTTTGGAGTGGAGTTTTAGACAGTACGTTCAACCATTATCATCATCATCATCATCATCATCATCATCAAAACACCGGCTGAGGGAATATCTTTTGGTAAAATGGTGTTCATCATTTGGTCGTGCTCCAGTACAGTTCCAGAGAATCTGTGCATTGAAGCTATTATGGCAACTCATGGTGACTCAGCACTTTACTACAATACTTTATTTGGTTTCTCCATTAATTTTTCACTCACTTATATGTTCCATCAAGGTCATATTGGCATTCCAGTTCTCAATGTGAAAATCTAGAAACAACTACTAGCATCCCTGGGTAATCATTTTTTATATAATGATAGTAAATAAAGTCTGTTAAAGTCTGCTGGGAAACCCGTACCCCTACTGTACCACAACTCTGAGGAATACCACCATAATACGACTATAAAAGTTAAGTTACAATTATCTGCAGATGCTGTACATTAGACATTTCATGAGATTTCATGAGGTCCCCTCTGCACTGTTATGGGTGTCAGTGGACCAGTATTTACTGCCTTTTTTAAAATCCTCAAAGATTCAAAAGAACAAATTTGGTAGATTATTTAGTTGTTTCCATATTTTATTATCTTCAGTGTTTTATTTCCTCTCAGGGCATTATAAGTGGTTCTTTAAGCAAAGACTGTATGTTGGACAGAAAGCACGCTAGTCTCCGACAGCAACCGTATGTAAACTGTGCCTGAGAAACCCAATTACAAACAGCTTCTGCGTTTGATCTGTTTAATATGTTGTTTTTTTAGCACTTCCACACAACAGAGTTTGCTGAGGGGGTTGAAAAGCTTGAGGCACAAATGTATAGCTTCATGCTGACTTCTGCAAATCTTTTAGACATACGTTGGAGGTCACCTCTGCAATTTTAATAGATATTTATAAATGGGCAGAGGTCCTAAATACAGCCTAGTCCTCAGGATATTGCTGCACCTGGTGGTCCTTACTGTGCAGTGTATTTTAAATAGTTTCAACCTGCCTTTAGGAGATTTTCTAAATGGCTTGTTAACGTGGAAAATAATTTTTTTGCTGCGAAATTAAGAAATTAAAAAAAAAAACGAAAATCTAAAACTGAACCTCAAATAACAGCCATGTAGTTATGGGTAGGGACGCAGCAACCAGCCTTTTCAGCAAGTGCTCATAGAAAAAGATTAGGTTTCATTAAAATGTCTTATTTAAAGCAACTCAAAACCAATTAATCTCTTAAACACAGACTTCTGGTTACAAAGTGCAGAGTAGCTAAATTAGAATAAGTTACGTGCCAGGATAACATATGGTGGCTACATGAGTTAATGGGAGGTCTGTAGAGGAGAAAAAATAAAGTGTAATTTAATGAGTCAGAGAAAATTATTTGTGCATGTATTTTTTTCATTTGGCAACATGATTTCAGGTGTAACAGGTAAAGCCTGGTTTGTACACCCTAACATTATCATGTACATCATCTGTGCTTGCGTATATATTTTTGCTTAAACCAAAGTGATTTCATGTTAATCCACGTTTAAGTTTTGTATGTAGGAATATAGATTGCCTCAGAGCATGTGTTGTTTCATTTTCATCCACACATGGAATTGTCATGTTTTTTTATATGCATGCTTATGTCCTACAAAACATTTCCTCTGATCTCTCCCCAAGCTGGTTTCTGTTCGGCTCTGAAAAACATTGGTATGTGGATTACATGGTTGTGTCGCCAGTGTAGCGATGGCGGTTATGGCACAGCTCACATTTGGAGGCCACAGGAAAAGTGTTATTACTCTGCGGATGGAGAAGCGGAGGGGGGAGAAAGGGACAGATTAGAGGATGAGTGCATAAAACGAATTACACCAAGAGATTCAGAGAAGAGGCACAAAGAGACTTTTCCTTCATTTTCTCAGGTCTGCTTTACTGTTGTGATATGGCAGAATATTGCCATGCTTTGGTTAGATGAGCTGTGTAATGTTTTGTTTAATGGTTTGTTCACTGAGACAAAGACAGTCCAGACCAGTATGGTGTTTTAACAACGATGGACTGAAAATTATGTTTGCCAGCATTTCTTATCCATAGTGACATCACCAACAAAAACACAGAACTATATTCTTGACCATTGCACAAACAGCAAATTCTGCAGTGCACTTTTTTGGTAATAATGTTATCCTGAGGTCAAAGTGGTGGTTCAGCATGAATTGGAATGGAATCTGTCCGTTGAACTCTGCTTGCTAAAGGCCTGTGGATGATTGTGGAGCTCTCACCATTCAGCTGCTTTTCAGTGGTTTTAGTGTGGTGTCATGGCCCAGTGTGCAAAGTGACAAAACTGTTCCACATTTTTGATGCACAATAAAAATTCATGTATATATAATTAACTGTCACAGTCAGTGGTAGGCACTTGGTAAACACACCAGTCAATCAAATGTTTTTATTGTCTTTTTGCCTTCTGAAAAGTAGTTTTTCAAGAATTCAGGATCTTAGGAATGTGGTTTGAAAGTATTTTCCTGACTTACAGGAGTGAAAAATATAAGTGGCAACGTTATTACAGTTATTACAGTTATACAGCTAAGTCATTTGATTTCAACCAAAATGTCATAATTGTGATAATCTTGAATCATGTGGTCAGCTTTTGAGGTAAGCTCTAATTGATATTACTATGTAATTATGCATTTGACTGCTGTGTGACTAGTGTGCACAAATACTAATTTATTTCTACAACTATCTCCCCACACATTGGCACAAAACTACGTTAATGCTTGTTTCTGGTCAGTGTGTGGAAACACGGTTTCAGCACAGTCAGCTTCTGGAATCAAAAGTGAGGCAGATCCAAGCATTATCCACTTTGAATAAAATAATCTCTTGATGAATAAATGTAAATGTAATAAATGTCCAGTACACTTCTGGTGTTGTTAATCATTACTTCCCTTCAGTCTAGTTTTCACTGTTACACATGTGTACACACACACATAAAACACATTCTCCACTCATTGCAGTTCTGCTCTGAGTTGGAAAAAGAACTGAATTTGGCTTTTTCACAGCGCTGATGCAACATCTGTCCATTTTCCCCATCACCTCAAAATGACTATTTAATGGTTGTAGTATAACTTTTTCTAGGGCACAGCAGTAGTATGTCATATTTTCCTTTTCTCTCCTTTTCTCTCCTTTTCTCAGCATTCAGTTCACTCTTTTGCTAATTTCTCACTAAATTCCCTCCAACATACCCAAACTGCAGCCCTACCCTGAGAGAAAACAAATAATTATGGATTGAAACATCGGATTTAACACAACGCAGTGAATGAATTTAGTGCCTCTTTCAGATTTAGGCCACATTTTATCCTGGTATACTCCTGTGACTTGTCTGCTAGAGGAGAATATTTGGATTTGGATAATATACATGTTACTATTCATTTAATGTAATCTTTATTCTGTCAGTCTTTATTATTGAATGCTATAGTTTGTAAGTACTGTTTCATTTATTTGTGCTACAGTGTTATGTACAGAGGGAGTGTTAATTCCTGTTCTCTGACCATTTTTCAGGTGCATTTGACTCTGGAGACTGGCATTGCAAGCAGTGTAATGGACTCAGAGGTGCCGAGACCGAGACCCACTGCCCCTGTCAGCCAGCTGGTGCGTCTCCTCTGGGGTGAGGACACCACGGAGCTGCAGATGAGTGTAGCACACATTCCTCACATCATCATGTACCTGTCACTCAAACTGGACTCTGAGTCGCCTCAGGAGGAGGTCAGTGATTCAGTCGTCTCTGTACATAAAGTGAGAAATTCAGAAAAAAATAAAATGTGCTTTCATTTTATGAGGCATTAAAAGAGCATGTCAGAGATCGTTCCAATTGTTTGCAGACATCTGTGCATTTGTTTTTCACTTGGCAAAATGATTTCAGCACTGCCTAGAGAGAAAATACATTATGGTTTGAAACACTGGATTTAGCAACACAGTGACTGAATTTAGTGTCTTTTTAGATTTATCTTGAAATACCCCTATGATCTGTGTGGCAGAGGAGTATACTTGGATTTAAATAATGTACAGTGTTACTGTTCAGTTGTTCAACTGTTCATGTAATGTAATCAATATTATGTCAGCTTTAGCTGTTTATTATGAATACGCTGTTTCTTCACTGTCCCACTGTCTACTGTCATGTTTTTATTGAGCTGTGGTGTAACTACCACTGGTGTTAGCCCAACTTTGGCTATACTCCATTATATTTCATTGACATGCTTGTACATTTGGGCATTAGTGCCAGTAGTGTGTACATAATAGCTGTAGACGGAAAATTAGAGCTTGTATGTTAATTATGGTTAAGGTGGTTAATTGTATGTATGTTTCTGGAGTTTCTCTTTGGTTAATGCTTATTAAGTAAATCACAAAGAATTATGCCCAACAGTGCTATTAGAGAATATTTTGTACCAGCAAGTGTGTTGGAAACATGAAAAAAGGAGTGAAAGGCCCAAATAATCTGCCTCACATCATAATCTAGACCTTTCCTCAGTTAACTTCTGCTAGAAGGAGCTGCAGCAGCAGTGACTACACACATCAGCTGCATAGAACAGTGTCTTCACTCAACAGCAACAGGAGATGAGTTTGTCCTGAATCATTTATAACGTCACACTGACAGTCTTTTAATAACATCTGCTCCTGGGAGGATCAGTCAGTCTTGTTAGTGCCATGAAACACTCATTTAGATTTAAATTTATGCAAAGCTGGAATTACAGTGCAGCTTTGAGAGAGCTCAGTCTTGGAAGTTCTCAGCTGAAACATTTCCAAACTCTTAAAGTCCAGTCTCAAGTAGTAAATCACTCACACACTGAATGTGTGCACCCGTCCAAAATGACAGTATTGTGCACAATATAAAGCAGAGAGCATGAAGGTGAAGTTTCCTGAGTACACGTAAAGTGTGCTGTAACTAGATTTATTTGAATCTTCCAAAATTTGAATATTTGAACTGAGCTGATTTATGGCACAATTACTGTAGAGTGTATGTGTGCATGAGTGTCGTTTCCTGTCCGGCCAACTATTCTCCCTGCTCAGTGTTTATATCTTAAATTTATTATTCAACTAACATTTGTAAAGGCCCAGTTTCATAAAGTTCCTTCCTCTTAAGACTCTTAAATTTGAAGTGTTTAGGTTTTGTTTTGCCTTGGCGCTTAACGTTACCACTTTTGACTAGCACTACAAACACAAAAACATCTGTTTTGAACATGAAACGGAGAATAAACATGTTCTCCTCTGTCTATTCGTCTTTAAACATTTTGTGGACTTTCCTTTTTTTGTGCAAGACACACAAAATATCATTTCTCTAATTAGACCAGAGAACCTTAATGTCTATCTCTGTAGCTAGTCTCTAGTCTGATGAGCTGCCTTCAGCTAAATAATATACATAAATGCGGGAGATATGACAAACTGCATCTTCTGCAGAACCCAAGCTCATTCATGTGTAGAAATCTGGAGTCGCTGGACTCTGGCCTTTTTTTTTTCCTTTTCATATTTTTTTTATTCCTGTGGGGTCTTTCCTAGGTCCACATCTGGACCGCAGTCCGCCAGTAGGTGAGCCCTCATATAGAGATTCCTTTTTGGTCGTAACATCTCAAATTGAATGCTAAACCAACCAGATCAATTATTTTGTGCTTCCTCACATCATTAAACAGCCTTTACAGGAACAACAGCCTATTTTAAAATCCAAAATGTTCCTCTAAATGTTTTACTCCAGATGTCCTCATAATGATAGGATAGTGTCAGGTGTGCCACAATCACTTGCTAATCACAAAAATACAGTGTTTTATTTGAAAATCTAAGGGAGCCAAAGGATTTTTGTCTGGGCCCTGAGGTTAAGGTAAGGGTTAGCTTCCATTGTGCCAATAGAAGGTCTTCACAAAGACAAAAAAGTGTGTGTGTGTGTGTGTGCGTGTGCCTAAGGATTTTGTGTTTTCATGTTCTCTTGTGCTCCCATGAGACCCTATTACATTCTCCTTTTCAGTCCTGCTCTTGTTTTGTGCACACACACACACACACACACACACGTTTCCTTCAGGTTTCTAAACGGTTGAAGTGTCCTGTTATGCATACTAATCAGAACTCAGTAAAAGAGGGTCCCCACCTTTTCATCTTCTCTGAATAAATCAGCGTTACTTCATTCTTCAATCTCCTTTATTTTGAACTAGAACAGAGATTCTTTTTATAGAGCGTGTTGGTCTTTCAGTGGAAAAGTGCTTATTTTTATATTAGTATATTCTGAACCAGGGTTATGGTGATATTTGTATATTTATTCTTTACTTAAAAACACAAATAGAAATGAATGTAACCTGCAGGCCGTTGTTTAGTACCTCAACAGCAAAAACTTTTCTACATCATTAGCGGCCCAGCTGTGTCGTTTTAATATGCATGTGCCATTGCCTCTTTCACTGTGGCACTTTTAAACCATTGACTGAGCCTGAGGTCCCTTGCTAAGCCATTTGAGTCTTAAAATTCAAGCAATGTGGCAAATTAATTCTGAGCTACATTTAAATCGGGTCGTGTTCGCTGTGTTTGTAAGAATATTCCATATAAATGGCCTACTCTCGTGGTTTTTACGACTAAGTTTAAGTCTACGTTCAGTGATAGCTCTGGTTAATGCTGTGTTGACTGTGATTTCTCAAGATTTGTTTACAGTTGATGCAATGTGTAATTACAGTTTAATTTTAGTCATGCAATGCTTTTTCTTAGTATTTTACCAACACATCTGAAGAAAAATGTTGAGTGCCTTGTTTTTATCGTCACTGTACCTTTACATTGTCCAGATAAAAGACTAAGAAGCTATGAGCTAACTAGCTAAATTGTTCATCTTGTTTGTTAGCTAGCATATGCTTGGTTTTCATATTTCCCATTGTGACCTGTAGTGTTTTCATCTTCCCTCACTGAAAGCTCGAATTCACTAGTTCTGTGTGAATGCACATCTGGACAAAGACTCAAACAGATGCTCTGTGGATATTCTCTGTTAATTTATAAACTCAAGAAACACCTCTGGTATCTCTGTGATGAAGTGTTGTATTGACGTGTTGCGCTGTCTCTCTGCAGCAGGAGATCTTGTACCAGTACCCAGTGTCTGAGGCAGCAGCACAGCTGAAGGGAGTCAGAGGAATCTTCCTCACGCTGTGTGACATGCTGGAGAACGTCACTGGAGGACAGATAGTCAGGTAACACTTTCTTGCTCCTTTTTTATTCTCCGTCTCTCTAGCAAATGCTCATTAAATCGGTCACAACTGCTACATAATGAACTAATTACAATTATTTGAGCTGAATCTAATTATGGATTTCCATTTATTTATAATGTAGCAGAACCTGTAACCAAATATAAGGGTCTTCGTCAGTGAGTTTATTGATATAATCAAAGTGCTCTACTTTGTGTTTTAGTTATTACTCATGATTAAAGGTTTTGATCAATGAACGATCACTTCGTTCAACTGAAACTCTTTACTCAGAATTACCAAGCTCTGATTAGGAAAAAACTAAGAAAACACCCTCTAAACGTCCTATGTAGAAACTCAGGAAGGGGTCCTGAACTCTATGTTCAACATGTAACATCATATCAGCATGGCTGCTCACACAATCAACAGTAAATAAAGTACTAATTCTCCAGTTTTAAATAAGGTTATAGTAGTATTTGTTTTAGATCATCAACATACAGATATATTAGTTAAATCTGTAACATTAATCATACAGTTAGGTGATTTGAGAAGGCAAATACATCATAAAAGTGAATAAATTGTACATATCACTTGCTAGCATCTTGCTAGTTCATGAGTTTTTGGTGCTTGGACAGAACAAATAAAAGACAAGATTTAATGGAGGCATTCATGTTGTTTCCCACTGTAACTCGAACATGCTGAGGTTAGAAATGACATAATCCTGAGCTACAACTTCGTAGTTCCTAGTTAAGTTGACTGCAACATAAGATGATGTACAACCCTGTCTATGTGTGTGTGTGTATGTGTATAGTTCCTCTCTGTTGCTCAGAAAGCAGTTGGTCCATGTGGGTTATTGGAAGGAAGGAGAGAATCTGCTGGTGATTGGTCTGCCTGCTGACAGGTAGTCATGTGACTACGATCCTCTCACAACATCCACAGTTACAATACACTTAATTCACATCCATAAACGTTTAAGTCAGAATTAAACACTTAAAGGAATGGTTTGGAGACAAGTGCAGTGTTCAGAGTTGTCCTGTTCACTTGAAATGAAGTCTATCAACCAAAACATTTGTTTAGTGTCTGATGTTTGGTTCTTTAGTTTTGCACTGCGGATACAAGGCTAATCTAATGTAGTTAACAAGTTAATGGAAGTCTGTCTCACCCAAAATCTTTTACGTAAGCTTCTACCTGAAATCTCATCCAGTATGTAGTGATGTCACGCACACACTTGCTGATGTAATATTGGACACAGCATGACTTACTGTAGTCTACAGACATGAACAAATCTTCGCCTTGAGCACCTTGACAATGGGGTAGCTATCTTGGACAACTGTCACTTATCTAGTCACAAAACTTTGGCATCACTCTGGCTTTTCAGTATTTGTCAGTGATATGTGTTATCCTACAGGGTGCCATTGCTGCATCTGCAGACTGTTATAAATGGATTGGTGCGAACTCTCAGGGTCATGTACGGCACTCTGCACAGGTGGGTGCTGTTCCTCTACACTGTACACAAACATCAGCCTATTTGAGTGGTTTCATTTTCTGTTTCCTCTTTCCTATTTAGGCCAATTTGGAAAGAACACATTTAGCACACTTTGTTGTAGTTGTATTTTTATGCCTGTTTTTTTGCCTTCTATAGTTCTTGAGAACTGAACATGGCTTCTGCTTTTGTGTGTGTGTGTGTGTGTGTGTGTATGTGTGTGTGCAGATGGGTGGGGCAGAGGGCAGAGAGAATGAGAGTGTTTGTGCAGTTGCAACTGTGTGGTTAAGTGTATTTGTGTGGTTTTTGCTGCTTTGGTGTGGCAATAGGAGTAATTTAGCAGGAGACTGAACATAGAAAATCTGGAATGTTAAAAGAAATCTGGGAAACGGTTAGAAAAAATGTCTTGGAAAAGGCTTTTTATGGCAAACAGTGTTAATATCTATATTGCTAAAGCTTGGCTTACATAGTTTTGCAGATTTAACATTTGAAATTTGTAAAATTTGAAACGCTGGGCACGAGGTATGAATACACCTTGGATGGGATGCCAAGCCCTGACAGAGCACTGTGCACACACATTCACAACTAGGGGCAATTTAGCATAGCCAGTGAACCAAGTTGCATGTTTTTGGGCATTGGGAGGAAAGAGAATCCAGAGGAAACCCATATGTACACAGGGTGAACTTTTAAAACTCAGGCACATAGACAGTAATCCAAGCTCAGCATTGAACCAGACCCTGGAACAGGGAGGCTCCAAAGCTACCCTCTGCACCACCACCAGCACTATGGCACTAGAAAAATAAACAACAATAAAAGAAATAAAATATTTCTCTGTTTCTCCGTAGTGCCTTTGGTGAGGTGGAGAATGCTCCTCGACTGGATCATTTCTTCTGCCTGTTCTTCCAGAGACTCATCCAACCCTCTCGTTTGAGTGACAGCCCTGGCTCCTCCCCCTCCAACATCTCCGGGACCCTCTTCCTAGATGACCTACCTGCCATGCGCTGGCTCACTTTACCACCAGACATTAAGGCATGTCCCCTAATAAAGACAAACACTAGTGCTGTTTTAATTTCCGCTTTTTGTGATTAGTTTGGAGCTCGTCACACTGGTCCTCAGCTGCAGGTTTGAGAAACTTGTAGTAAACTTTTTAAATGTGTTATTTCAGATGAAGTGCTGCACAGAAGCGAGTTAACAGGCTATATTGTTGATAATATACACCATACGTGTTTTAATGACACACACGCTTGTTACATAATATGAATGTTAAGTATGATATACAGTATAATTACAGGCTTTTGCAGCAGCTTAATGGATTAAACACAGCTAAAGGAAGTGTGTTTTCTGTGGCTGACATGCCTCCCTGTGGCTTCACAGGTCGAAGTGGACACTGTTCTGTCAGACTTTGAGTCCTCAGACTTTGGTGACATGGTGAGTGGGGAAAAAAAAGCCTATTCTTTCTTTCTCTTCCTTACTGATTTTATAAATAGAAACCAAAGTATTTTCTAATCTTCTCTTTTTAACTGTTTTCTCTTTTATCTTGACTTTTGGTTTCAACAGTCAGAAGACTTCTATGGCATGAGGCGTCTGTACGTCATTTTAGGGTCCTGTCTCTTCTACAAGGTGAGTCTGTCTCCCACTGGATCCCACTACGTCTTTCATAAATTCAGTAGCGTCGGATACATTCACAATAAGCAGGAGTTTATCTGTGTAAATGCCAGCCAACTGCTGAACAAGTGAAGGGTTCAATTATTGATGAGAAGATGGAGAGGGTGATTCAGTTACTTTAAAGTGACAGTTTGACCAAAATGAAATTAAAATATTTTCAAAAAAATATAACCAATCAGCCCAAGTCACCTGAGATTAGCCATCTGGTGAACAATGTCTTATATATTATCCTCTAAACTGCATTACTATAAACCAAAAGACATTGTTTAACGTGCGAATACCATAAACACTTTCATTAAAGCAATACTATATTTAAAGTATATAAAGTCTATAGTTAATAAATGAGTATACAAATTGAAACTATATTATCATCGAAATCACTTCAAATGTACAAATCTACTCTTCAGACTTTGGGCCAAGCTTCCTGTCTGAGTGTGTGATGAAGAATGTGATTCTTTCTACAAGATGGCTGCCACTTTTTTTCTCTGTAGTTCTGTTGTTTATGTTTATAGATAACTGTGACTTAAACAATACTATACAGACAATACTGAACAATGTGACAAAGGTGTTTTGTATGTGTGTGTGTGATGAGTTAGATCTGCAGTTGAACAAATGCTAAACTGGTAGATATAACTTTCTTGTTATTTAAATTAGCCACATATCTTTAGTACAAAATTAAAGAAGCAAGCATCAGACACCACCCAAGTCTTGGCTGATTGAGTGTATTGGAGTAAAGAGGAAACTGTGTACATTTACATTTAAAACATGAAAATTAACAGAGTCTGGCTTTTGGTGTGAGCATAATGAGCAGAAGTGCTGAACCGAAAGTGACACAAATGCAAAACAAGAGCAAAACTAAAGAAAAAAACACATTCATTTCAGTTTGTTTTTCCTAAAGCCTTAGACCTGTTCTCTTTCCACTCAGGGATATCTGATAGCGAACCACCTGCCTAAAGAGGACCTGCTAGATGTGTGTCTGTACTGCCAGCACTACTGTCTGCTGTGTCTGGGTGCCGAGCAGCGTGTGGGGCAGCTGGTGGTGTGGAGGGAGGTGTTCCTGCAGCGCCACTCACAGCCCGACTCCCGCACCTCCACCTCCACCTCCACATCCCGCCCGGGCTACTGCGAGTCCCACGGCCGCTTCTTCCTCCTCATCGTGGGTCTGGTGAGGGTCAAGTTTATTTTGTTTATCATCATCTCATCTATATACACATACAGTGAAAGGTGACATGAAACAAAAGAACCACATACAAGACAATGCTCTGAACCCAGAAATACACAAACATGCGGACAGGACAAGAGCAAAGAACAAACGTAGCAAAGTGTAGCACAGTACAATAAATACACAGTACAGTATGGGGAACTGAAGTGCAGCATTAAATTGTAGCAGGTGATAGAAAAAAATCCATCTACAAGTCTGAGTACATTACAAAAATAATAACTGAGGCAAAACCATGCTTACCAAATGTTTGGTAAAACTTTGTATGGAATTAGTGAATATTTTTCATTTAATTTTTATTTTACATACAAAGTAATAATGAAGACTGATGTAATCTTTAACATACTGAGGTAATATTTATTTATTTGTTAATCTATTTACTTGCTTGCTTATCTATTTACATAAATTATGAAATGTATAAATTCTTTATTGATTTCTTATGGATTCTTAATTACTTAAAACATGTTGAATATATGCATTAAGTCTGATATTTCTCTTTTGTAGTCTGTGATATTTTTATTAATTTTATGCAATTCCATGGTTTATAGTTGATTTAAACCTCTATTTCTTGTGCTCTTGTAAGACACTGGTCTTATGTTAGGTGTCTGTTCTCTTCAGGAGAGCTTTTAAAAGCTGAGGAGTGCTTCTTTGCTGTCACCCAATGTGTAATTACATGACAAAGGATTTTTGTGGGAGTGTCACGTCATTGTAACTCTTTTTGCAATTATTGATCCTTTGTATGCCATGAAAGTTGCCTCGTGCTATGTGGGTTATAAAACAGCTCTCAAGGTTCAGCAAAGCATTAAAGAGACAAGAACTCAACCAGCTTCACATGTCTCATGCCTTTTTATTTATTGGAAAGCCACTGATGAAACACCCCAGGTGAATTGAAACTGTTTAAAAATAAAGAAGGATTCAGATTTTTTCAAATTCTCTGAGAGCACATTGGCAGGTATTCTGCTTTCAGTACTCCAGATGTACAATTATTTAAACATGTTACCTGTGTGTGTGTGTGTGTGTGTGTGTGCGTGCAGTGATGCCATGCTGTTTTATCCAATATCCTCTCAGCTGCCCTGCCTGTAGCTACGTTTCCCTGCTGCTAGGCTTATTACTGCACATTCCTGTCAGGACTTTGTGCAGAACGTTGGATCTCCAGCGGTGCAGCATTATTCTCTCTCTGGAGCTCTGTTTCTCACACTTCAGCCACGCTGCTTTCACTTCATGTTCTTATTCTGTACTCTAATCCCATCAGTCTATTGCATTTTTTCAATCCTTTCTCCTTAGCTTACTCTCAATGGGCTTTCTCTTGCTCTTTGTCTCAGTCTCTCAATCACATTCAGTGCGATAATTCTCTCTTTAATTCTATCTTTCTCTCAGTTGCATTCAGTGTGATTATTATTTTTCTTTTCCTGTCCCTTAAGAAGAATCAGTGTATTTAGATATTAAATTATATAAATGACTACAATGAGAATAAGAAAAGTAAATTTAATTCATGCATCCACAATTTATTCATTACACATTCTTCTATTATATCTTTTTTCTTGTATCTTGTATATTTTCAGAGGCATTTTATGCAGTGTGTGTTACTGGAAGCCGGTGGTTGTGCATCTCTTGCACTCGGATCTCCTGGTCCTGACTGCATCTACGTCGACCAGGTCAAAGCGACTCTCCTGCAGCTCGAGAGTCTCGAGTCTGCTATTGAAGAACGCCTCTCAGCTCCTCCTACTCCTTGCCTGTCCTGTGCCGATTGGTTCCTGCCCTCCGGTGGACGGGACCACCAGGACGTGATTGGCAGCTCACCCATCCTAAACCGGCTGACAGCAGCCATCAAGCCACCGTCACCCGGCACAATTGGTCGAAGCCTGTTCAGAGAGGCGGGGTCAGGCCTGAGGGGCAGGAAGCCGAGCCCACAGAGGAGTGTGTCGGACAGCGGGAGTGAGGGCCGAAGCGAGCAGGGTGACGTTGGGGTGAGGATGCCATCTGCTGGCACTCGCAGGGACTCACTGGGGTCTGGGGGATCAGATGGCAGTGGCGGCAGTGGAGGACTGTTTAAGGTTTGGCTTACTTTGCCTTTGCCTTCTTTCTACTGTTTAATGACTTGAGGTTTTTGATGAGTTTCTTGAATAAGATTAATATGTTCTAAAAAGTTTTGGCCTTCCAAGTCTTCTGTAGTAATGTTGAAGAAAAAAACACCAGAAAACACCAAAGCATACACTGAGCTGATACAACTTAAAGAAATACTCCAGCATATTTTAACCTCTAATCTATAACCTTTAATCCCTACTTCATCTGTAATTATTGTGTGATTACTATCGACCGTAATTTTGACACGTTTCCGTGTGTTGACAAAAGAACAGAAAGCCCTAAATTCACATATAAAATATAGTTATAAACTATAACTATTAGTCTTACACAGTAAAGATCTTACCATGAGGCAGATATGAGAGAAAATCCTACCAAGCTGTTCTTCTGCTGTTTTATCCTATTTACCAACACTATAGTATCAACTGTAAGACAAATGTAGTGTATATTGTGTGCTACAAAGTGCCTAATTAGAGTGACCCAGATCAGCCTTTTCCAGTTACATCTAGATTTTTATTCCATTACTTCTACCTATTCCTGTTTAGATTTTGTAATTCTACAGTATTTAACTTTTAAGATTATTTTGTAGACTAAACTTTTCTAGAGTATTTAACTCATTTCACTCATTAACATCAGGTGTTCAAAAACTTTGAAATCGGATAGTGTATATGAGCTTTACTGAACAAGTTTCTGTTTTATAAATGTTTTACTGCAGATTCCCAAACTTAAGCAGCCCAATCCGTTCTATCTGGGTTCTCTGAAGAAGAGCCTGACTGAGAGAGAGGCTGAGGAGATGCAGAACACTCTGAAGTGAGTCTGTGTGTGAAAAAAGCCAGGTCATTTTTAAATTCATTTTCTAAATAATATGAATAAATTCCTTCCTGAAGTAACCTTACACAAAAGTGTGCAGGGGTTTTAGAAAATCTAAGTAACACTGTTTATGTGTGCAGGAGTATTAAAGCTCTCTATGGGTGGGCCAGGGCTTTTTGTGCTGGTGGCAGTGAATAATAAAAAAAAATAGACCTTTTTTTAGACCGGTGTTGATTAACAATGCATGTGTGTGTGTCTGTGTGTGTGTAGGCTCACAGCGGGTTTGGAAAACACACTCTTTCACTATATTCTGATGGAGACGGTGCAGGGCATCTTCATCACGCCCACACACAGAGAGCTATCGCAGCTCAGCGGCTCCATCCACCCTCAACTCATCCGCAACTTTCACCACTGCTGCCTGTCAATCCGCCACGCCTTTCAGCAAAGCCTGCCAACACGGGTATGAACCTGTGTGTGTGTGTGTGTGTGTGTGTGTGTGTGTGTGTGTGAGAGAGAGAGAGAGAGTGTGTAGATCTGAGAGTGAAAAGTGTCTGTAATGCATCCATTCAAGGCAGAAGTGTGTATTTATGTGCATTTGTGAGACAGTATGTAAGGAATAAAACTGAGACATGCTGTTATTAGAAAATAATCAATGACAGGGTGCTATGATTACTGCTCATTTCCACCCTGAAGTTATTTTCCTTTTACAGCACGTCCTGAATTGCTAGTCATGCCAGAGTGTTATTAGGTCTGTCACAATAACTACTTTTGTTGGACGATATATTGTCCCAGAAATAATTGCGATAAACGATATTATTGTCATTTTAAGACCATTTTATGCCACTGATTTAAGGATAATATAATAGCATCATAATGCATGTACACCCTTTCAAAGAGCAATGAACTTTTAATACTTAAGAATATTCAGACATTGGAATTGGAATGTCAAAAAAATTAAATATCCTAAATAAATGAAACATAAATAAAATAAAACCACAAAACGAAAACAACAAATAAAATGGACTGTAAAAAAATATTGTGAATTCTTTATGCTTTAGTTATTCATTGTCTGTGTTTTAGTACGTCATTATGGAAAGAGCGTATTCACAGCGTGACTTGCCATTCTACCTAGCCCGTTAAGTTCACTTGTGCATTTGCATCATTTTGTGCAGAAGCAAGTTGTAGTAATACATTTATGTCTGATTAATCTCATATGTGTATAGGATGTGTTTGGGTGAGTTAATTAACCCGCTAGTGAAGCGCTTCAGTTTACCGGTGTTGATTCACTGTTCAGCTTCAGCTCACACGGCTTAAGTGGGTCAATCCCCGACATTATTGACTATGACAGGATTATTTGAAACACTAGAACTATTCTTTCTATTTTTTTTCTTCTTCAAAAAACATTGTTAGTGCATTGTTAATATCTTGCGTGCCATTTTTCAACAGAATGTTTTAATTAAAATCTGTGATAGTGCTTGCTACACAGCTTAAATTTGAATGCAGTTTTTGCATTCGAATGTGCATTTTTATCTTAAATTCAACAAATATTCGAAGTTCGAATTTTAATTTGACAGCCCTAGAGCAGACGAGAGAACAGAAGAATGGCTAAAATGTTGGTGACATTCATTCTTATGTAAACAAGCATGCATGTGAACACAATGGGCAATATCAAGGTCAGCAAAAATGATCGAGGTCACGTCTATATATCGTACGATAAATCGATCACGTAATTATCGTGTGTTACTGGGTACTGGGTTTCTTATGTGTGTTTGTATGTTTTTCCCTGTGTGTGTGTGTTGTAGCAGGACAGAAGAGGAGCTGACAGGCCACACACTTCTCGAGGCCTCGGTCCAGTTAAAGAACATGGCATTTTGTTCCAGTGCAAACCTGAGAACTGGACCGACCAAAAGAAACCCGCTCCCACAATGACCTACTGGGTTATCGGGTACATGTTTCCATGTTTTTAACTACTGCGCTAACAGGCGTAATTTAGCATGGGTAGATTTTAATACAGTTTAGGTTATGAGTACAGCATTTCTATCCTCTATACAAAACTATAGCCATTACACTTTATCCACTACATTCCAACACTCCAGCTATTGGTGTAAATGTGCAATCAGACTGAAACTACAATTCCTTCCTATCTCTGAAGGAATGACTTATGCAGATTTAGAGCTCTCGAGAAAGTGTATAAATGTTGACTGATAGTTCCAGCAACTGTCTTTAGATTTCAAGTCAATTTCAAGTAACCATGTTTTCTATTCTTCTTCAGAGAAATGTGTAGAAATTGTGGTATATATCAAATCATATTCATATCATATTGTATATATGTGATTTGTATGGTGGATAGAGCCTGGTTGTAAAAAACACTGGAGATTTCCTTTAAGCAAGAGGACGTTGAAGTGAATATTGACTTTTTTCAACTAAATCTTTAGAAGCACTTTTTCATTGGTTAACTGGTTAAACTGCTGCTGCACTCAGGCACTTGTTTATTGTTTGTACTAATGAATCCAATGGAAAGGAAAGGCAGATTGGTCTCGGTGTATCTGCAGCTCGGCATATGTGTAATATATAACAAACACAGTGCAGAAGGGCTGGCAGCTATCATTTACACAGTTCTGCTTGCATTCTGTCCACAGCTTCGTTTCTGTCAAACACCTTGCTTGTTAGCATGCTGTCTGCAAATACTGAAGCACAAATCTTTTGACTACACACACATACACACACACACACACACACATGCACACACACAAGAAGAACATCAGCAGCCTGATGCTCCTTTATCGTAGCCTAGTTTGAACGTAAATGGCCATTGCATTCAGGTTTACAGACTAAAAAATTACTAGTTGTACCAAGTACACTGCACAAAAATTATATTTTAGCAAGTATTTTAAATATGGGCAAGTTAAATATTAAAAAATTCTATTTTTAATATGAAATTAGTATAACTCAAATGTAATATTATTTAGCCTGTTTTTGTTTGTTTATTTAGCCTGATGCCTTTACTCTTTTCAGGCTTCAGATTGTCTTATTCTGTTGGCAGATTTTTCTTCTTTCAAGAAATAAATGCTTGAATAAAACTAGCCACAAAGGTCTATGAAATTATATATTTATATATATAAATAGGGAAAAAGTGCAAAGATCAGTGAGGTAAAACAGACCAGTGAGCAGATGTTTCAGAACGTATGTGAAAGTATGTGTAAAAGATTTACAGTTGATGTAATGAGAACAGGAAGTACAATTGTTACATGAAAAATTCCCCTGGGCATCGATGAGAACTTTTTTCACTTTGCAAGTCTAAAATAATAAATATATATTTATATATATATATCTACACCATGCTAATTTTAATGCTGATCAATTTTACACCCTGATGTACGATCATACTTGTGTTCACCTGGTGCAACTGGCTGCAGAGGAGATTTTCCTTTACAACTTACAACCTCTGTTTCATTGTTGTGTGTTGCAGGCGGATGGTGCTAGAACCCGTCCCTCAGGAGTTCTACGTGTGTTTCCACGACTCGGTGCCGGAGGTGCCTGTGGAGATGGCCTTCAGGCTCTCCTTCGGCCTGGCCATGTGATGTTTATTCAGGTTTCCTGGGTCACATTGAATATTAAAAACCTGCACGGCTCTTTATGAGGAAAAGAGACACTGAGGCGGAACAATGGATTAAATAAAGGACTGAATTCAGGGTCCTTCATTTTTATATTATATTATATTATATTATTATTCCTGGTTTCAGGAACAGACCTGTGTGTAATCCAGCAACTGAGTGGTGTTAAAATTGCAGGATTTTGGGAGTCGGTCATCTGAAAATCTCAACATTTATACCTCAGATTGTGCTGAATCTTTTAAAGAGAGGAATATTTCCACTATAGAGAAGTGTAAAGCATTCACTGGTGTGTGAGAAAACTGTCTTTTTAGCAGGTAAATTGGCTGATTATCATCTCTAAACATTATAGATCTATGGGAATCGCTGCTGGTTTGTGATTAAATCATTGTAACTGAAAGCTGTAGTTTTGCACATGGCAGGTTTTCTCACAACCTTGCAGCTATGGATGTTTTTAAATCATACTGGACCAAACACAGCCTTATGACTTGCCAAACAGTTGCACATGTGTACATGCTGCTGGTGTAGTAAGAGCCTGACATTACATTGACCAACTTCAGGGTTATTTTTTAATGTGGTAAGAAACATTTATTTAAGATGTAGCTATGGAAGCTCGTTTCAGCCATGAGAAAATATTACACGGCTTGTTTTTATCTCACAGTTGTGAGTAAATATCACTCAAATCCGACATTCTTTATCTCATAATTATCTCATAAATGTTATTTTCACTGAATCTTTTTTCTCATTAACTACAAGTTAATTTCTCACAATTACAATTTAGTTCTGGTTTAGTGCACAATCACACTAACTCAACTAACTCACAATTAATTAATTATTAATTTTTAATTAATTAATTGTGTGATATTATCGGAACTGCGAGACAAATCTGCTTAATATTTTCTCATACATGCCGTAAACAAGCTTCCATATGTAGCAGTTTGTGAGTTTTGTATTAAAGGTCTGCACCACAGATGTGTGAAATCAATACAACCACATTTGCTGTGTCACCTTGTAATAATGTTGTTTATTTCAGGCTTTTTACAAAAATAAAAAAAAAATCTGGCGTACTCATGAAAAATTTAAACGCTAAAGCCTTGACAAACTGAAGCATCACACAAACACAATAAATACATGAGGTTCTGGGTTCACCTCTACACTGATTCAGCATAGTGCTCTTCTCTAATTTAACATAATTAAGCCTAACAAATGAAGTTAGTTTGTAAGTCAGAATACAATATAAACCAACCAAGATGAATATTTACAGAGAGTCCAGTTTCTCCTTTCTGGATGACTTTAAAGGTGTAGGCTGTAATTGTAAAGTTATTTCTAAACCTGTAATAATCATATGATTTGAAAGATACCCTAAAATGCCTGTGATTTGTCATCTCGCCATGCAGACTATCTGGCTAATTTATATGTCAGGCTTCCGTTTGTATTTTTCTGATTTCTGAAATTAGCCCCGCCCCCAGCTGGAGCATAGCTGCCTAGCTCTTCCCATTCCCTTTAAAAGGAAAACCACCAAACAGAAGAAAAGGCAGGAAAGAGAACAAGGCTTGTCAAGATTTTTTTTTTTTTTTGCAATTGTTTTTTCCCTTGCAGGCAGCAGAGGGCTCTAAAAATGACAAAACTACTCCTTTACATAAATAACTGAAACGAGCTTAGTTTCACTCATGTGGTTGGTCAGCTTATGACTGTAAATGCATGCTTGATGGATTGCGATCTGACACAGCAGAGGACATCAGTGATAGCAAAACAAACTAGCAGTTCATTTGGAAAGCCAAGTAAAGAAGAAACAGGACTGAAAACCTAATTTCTGGATTTTGGTCCAGAGTCTGTATTATTGGGGGGGGGGTATATAGTATAACGTATAAAGTAGACTCTCTTTCAGTCACAGACATCCATAAAGTCCTGCTGTTCCAATAGTGCAAGGTTTCTAAAAGCTACTAACCCATGTCCTTTTGAGCTCAAGCTGCACTCTCTATAAGCATTAAGTTCTTCCTGTAACAGTCCAGACTGCAGAGTGGAGTTCCCGTCTTGGAGCATGAATACTTCTTCAGGTTGGAGCAGCCAGCGACGCCGCAGCTCACTGGAGCAGGAGGAAGTGGGCGTGGAGGAGCAGGTACCGGAGCGGTCACTCCCACCGGGTAAGAGATCGCTGCCCCCTGAGCGTTATCCAAGTACCTCACCATGGGCACCTGCGTCTGCTTGGCCTTGCGTTCTTTTGCGCTCTTGATTTTGGCCTTGCTGGTCTTGGTGAGCCTCTCAATGGTCTGGTTCTTGTTCTCTTCAGCCTTTTTGGCCGCCTGCAGGCGTCTCTTGCGGGCTCGTTCCTCCCGCTTCTGCAGCATCTCGGCCGTCAGCTCCTTCTCCTTGTAGCCCATGGGGAGCTCGAAGAGGGGCTGGATCTGCTGCTTGTGCAACAGCGCTTTCTGTTCACATTAAGGAAACAGAAAAAGTAGCTGATGAACAACAAGCCAAATTTATTCAATGTCTGAAAGGCCAAGTAAGGCCAAATAAAATTATATACAAATAATATTTGTATTCAAATAACTGGAACAAAAGATTTGCATTTGAAACAGGATTTCCATAATCGTTATGTTGGATATGATTTTTTTTTTAAAATTAGGTCTGACATGATAATAAAATTTTGTCTGATGATTATTTGCCATGTGCATAATGATTAAAGACCAACAAAAGCCTGTTGAAAAAAGTGAACTATGCACCCATGTGGCAGAACAGAACAGCATTTACCCTCATTGGGAGATTACAATCCAGACAATGCCACAACCATTATAACTGGGAGTCAAGAGAGCAAAACTGGCTGTGCTTTCTGAGTGGAGGGGCATACTCTTTCTCCCCTGTCAATCAAAGTGACACTAGCCAATCGTAGGCGTCTGTATCTTTCCTGTGACGCAGCCTGAGCAGCAGTTTGAAAAATGCCATTGGCTGGCTTCTCGTGTCTTGGAGGAAGCATGTGTTAGCCTTCACCTGTCCTGGTTGGTAGGTGTTGTATGATAGCAGAGAGCCGACTAGTGAGTGGGAATTGGCAGGTGAACAAATTGGGGAGGAAAAACTTATGTAAATAAATAGTCACCTGCAACATATTTTATTGAGTGGGCCAGAAAAACTGCAATGCTCTAACACAATACCTGTCTGGCAGTCAGAAGTGACTCATCTATCTCCTTCTTCAGCTCTCCGTTATCATCCAGTTCTCCTTTCTCCAGCGCATCAAGCCACTTCTCCTCCTCATCCATGGGGCCTTCCAAAAACGAATCAGTGTCCATGTCTGGCAGAGGAGAAGGCTCCAAGTTACTGTCCTCGTCTGGAACATTATTTAAAGATTGGAATTTTGAGACACTCTGCTTATATAATATTGATCCCTTTTTATAACACCCACAGATCATCAGCCAAAGGATGGAGTAATTATTAGAAACTGACTTGAATAAACTATTATACATCTCCATGTACAAAACTAATCTGCTGTAGATCAGAGCACCAGAGAAAGCAGGAAAAAAGTGCTGAAGACTCACCGAGCCAGGCACGGTACTGCTCAATAGGAACTCCCTCTGAGGGCTCATCATCATCCTCGTCATCCTCATCATCATCCTCATCATCAGAATCGTCATCGTCATCACTGTCCACAACCAGAGGAGCCATCGAGCGCACGGCCTCGGGTACCACTGTGAAGGTGGGCACACTAAAACCAGAGTAAATAAAACAATAACATATAACATCATCGAATCCCAGGACTGCCAGAGAGCAAAACTCTTAACCCTCAACTGCTCAGTGCTATGCCTCGATTGCATTCTGTCTCAGTTATCACCAAATGAATAAAAGTAAATAAATCCCTCACCTCTTGGTGCCCAGGGTTTGCCCTCCTAATTTGATCTTGAGCTTCAGCTGTGGAGGTTTCAGCACGATGCCGGAGTCTGACTCCAGAGCCTCAGACGAGAAGCTGTGGCCATCGTCACGGTGGTGCTTCTTCTTATGTTTCTTGTGCTTTTTGTGCTTCTTCCTGTGGGTGTTGTAGTCATCATCATCCCCTGAAAAAACAAAAATCCAGTAAAATACAATCTTTCAGTTGACTTTTTACACACTCTTACACTCTACATTTTTAACATCCAGAACCATCTGATTGTTTTTTCCTCATCTGAGGTTCCATAGATCAAGTTGTTCAGCTCCTAACCTAAAGCTATAAAGCCTAAAGATGAGTTAATAAAACCAGAAAAATCTAAAATCAACAGTGTAATTGATTTTTGAATGCAAACTTTAGGGGGAAAACATTATAATGGTTCAACATTTGCATAACATGGCCGATATTTCAGTAACTAGTGGTGTGGTAAGGTGGTGCAGCAGGTAGTGCTGCAACTTCAGAGTGTCAGAGTCGCACTGTTCGATCCTGAGCTCGGGTTACGGACTGTGTGGAGTTCTCCCTGTGCCCATGGGGGTTTCCTCTGGGTTCTCCAGTTTCCTCCCAGGTGGAAATGCTAAATCGCCTCTAGGTGTGAATATATAGTATATGTGTTCCAAGACGGCGGCTCGCTAGGACACAGCGGAAACTCTGAATCCAACAAAAAGTGTTACATATAGCCTGGTACTGTTGCACCATGGGTCCAGTTATTTCATCTCACCGTGTACTGCACATTGTATATGGTTGTGATGACAACAGAGATCTATCTGACTACTTGACTATTTGAATGAGTGTATGAAGGTGTGTGTGTGTGGTGCCCTGCGACAGACCGGTGTCCCGTCCAGGGTGTATTCCCGCCTCAACGTAGACCCGTTGTTCTCGGGATAGACTCTGGGTTCACAGTGACCCTGACCAGGGTAAAGTGGTTACTGAAGATCAGTGAATGCATGAATGAATGAATCTGTAGTGCAATCATAATGAGAATAAATGCTTATTATAATTACTACTACTACAGAGTTAGTTTCTTAAAATCTCTGATTTAGAGACACCAGGACAAATATAGTTATGGGGGAAAAACCGGATTTGAAGATAATAAATGTAGAAATGGTGAAACTTCTCATGTGGGTGTTGTATTTAATCATACACGATCCTTTAGTGATATACAAACTGGAAAAAATATTTAAAAGAAAAAAGAAAAGTTAGGGCTGAACTCTTCAGTCTTTTCTCTCTGCTCGACCTTTGCCACTTGGACAACTTTAGTGCAATGATCTGTTGATCTAGCTTCCTAGTATCCTAGGCTGTATGTTATAGTATATACCGTGTGTGTGTGTGTGTGTGTGTGTGTGTGTGTGTGTGTGTGTGATGTTCTGTTACATGAGCAGCTCACTCTAACCTCGCCAAGCATTTAACGCCACAAGCATTTATTGTGCATAAGTTTTGGCACACTGTGCAAATGCTAAATAAACCTGACTTGAGTTCAGTAGCTTCATGTGTAAACTGCTAAGTCTGGAGCCATAATGTGTTCATGATCACTCACCTACAAGAAACCTGGGGTGGATCATCATGTCCTTCCTCTTTCCCATTGAGCTGCTGTATAAACACTCAGCTGATCCACACTGCCACCATTTTCACTCTTAAATTATTTACTCACTACAGAGACCACTGCTTACTAACTCACTATTCAGTGCTAGCTAGCGAGCTAACCGAATTAGCGATATGCAAACAAAAATCTGCAGTAATTCCGGAAGTAACTCTGACAAAACTTAAAACTCTTAAAACTGATCACACTGTAATCACATTCACGTCGATAGACACGCTCCTTTTAGTATTAATTTTTAATTATTGAACCGTGTGTTAGCAACAACACTCATACTAGAATGCACTCTAACCTTTGATTTGGCTATACAAGCGACGCTGCTACACATCATGGGTAATGTAGTCCAGTCTCTGGGCATTTTTCGTCATTTGCAGTCTAAAAGAACTACACTACCCATAAACCTTTGCGTCCTCGAACGGAAGACACGCAAGGTCAGTCGAGTAAATGTGTGTTTTTCAGTTTAGTGTGTAGTGTACGTGGTTTGAAGTGTTGGTTTGAGGTATTTAGCTCGCTGTTGTTGTTTTTATTCTGATTTTATTATTTGTAATATTTCTATAAACGATTAGTACGTTGTTTTTTAAAATATAATACTTGCCTTGTTAGATTAGATGATCAAAATTAGACTTACATTTATATGCAAGGTGTGCTTATTTGACTGACTGACAGCCATGATATTTCAGTCCACTCTCTGCATGATAATAATAATAATAATGATGAAGTAATAATTTTAAGTATAATAATTATTAATAAAGTATTTTCATAGCTATAATAATCAGAGTTGCAATAATATCTGATCTAATCTTCATCACATGATGCTCTCTGGCACTACTAGTCAATTTTAATAATTGGTTGGAGAAAGAGATCTCCTTTTATTTTAATCACTGTTGCTCCTGTGTCCTCTTCTTATAGGAAACATGAACTACTCTAGGTTTTTGACAGCTGTGAGTATGGCACGGAGGCCATCCCCTATCCGCATCCTGAGTAAGCCATGCTCCATCACACACACACACACACACACACACACATCAGACACACATGACTAATGCCTGAATGATTGAATATGATAAATCAATATAAGCTTTCAAAGGTCCTGATTTAAAGGTGCATTAGGTAAGAATAGTCTTTTTTTCCCCCTAAGATTATGTCTCAAACAGTTAGGTGGGTTCAAGATTTGAATGATTCCCGCCCATTTTCATAAAGCTCCGCCCCCAGGATCTATAGCGGATCCTAGAGTAGTGTCTATAAAATGACAGCCATGAGGCGCATCCAAACACAAACAAGCATTCCGGACCGGAAGTCAGTTTTCCAAACGGGTTTTCTCTGTGACTTAATACACCTGTGCTGAGGCCATGGCTTAATGCATTGTTGTTTTTTATCATGTTGTACATATCTTTCAGGTTATTTGTACAAGTAAGGAATAAAAATAATTGACTATTGCACCTTTAAAGTACCACTCTGAAGGAAAGCCAAAAGGGAATGAACAGAAAGTCTTGATCTCTCATTCACTGCTGTGTCTCATGTGTCCAGCGGAGCTGCAGCAGCGCTCTCCCCCCAGCCTGATCTCTCTCGCCGGTGGAGCCCCGAACCCCAACACCTTCCCCTTCCACTCTGCCACTATTCAGATGAAGAACGGAGAAACAGTCCTGTTTGATGAGACCATGATGAAGAGGGCTTTGCAGTATTCTGGTTCGTCTGGGTAAATCTGCCTGATCATTATTTCATCTCTTTAACACACTCGTGGACAACTGGGCTGTCAAATTCTTTTAAATTGTATTTATTTAAAAGGTTTGGTATTCAAATAAACTCGAATGCAGTAGCTCTAGAGTTCATATGTGTTCATCACAAAAAAATCCCAGGAGGCAGCATAATTATTTTATCTTAGATGTTTTTTTTTCACATTTTTATTCATTAAATTTATTTATCCACAGTAATGCTTTTATCCCTGGATATTTAGCTGTAAACCTTATTTGCTAACATATAATCCTCCTAACATCCAGAATTAAATGGTCTTCACACAGGAATCTTCATCTAAGCACAGCTACACTGAATTCCAAACGGCTTTCTGTTAACTACATATGCTCAACACATAGGGGACATTCTCGCAAAAAAGGGTTCTTCAGGAGTTCTTTGGAGAGTTAAAATTTCCCTCGGGTCCAAAAGAGTTTCTACCTGGCACTTCATCAAATCTACAAGGCAAATCATCAGATGAAATGGTGCTAGATTAAATATTTTCTCAAAGAGTGTACAATATAATGCTGTTGTAGAGCTTATGTAGTGTGCATTATGACCATTAAAAGTCCATTTGAGAGTCAGTCACATGGAAAGAGCAACTCCAGTAAATACCAGGTGATCATTGACTTACTTTTGGGAAACATATTTTGTTTGCTTTTTTTTTTTAACATTTATTTAGAAAAATCATGCACAATTTTAAAAATGTAAAATGAATTATGCCATAAATTACATGCAAAGCTGTTTTCAAGTGAAACTGGGCATTTAGCCAAAAACTTGAGAAAACATGAAAATGTGGATCCTTTTTGCATAGAATATGGAAATATTATAAAGGCTCTAATAGTATTCAAACACTGAGAGTAGATAAGCTGAGCTTTTATCATGAAGTTTAAGACAGTTCTTTAGATATTTAAGGTGATGCCTCAGGTTGGACTGGGATGTAGCGTTACTGAGTAAAAGCTTGCTCTTTGTTTATTTGACTTTGTAACTTCAGCATTCCAGAGCTGGTGTTGTGGATGAAGGAGCTGCAGAAGAGGCTGCACGATCCTCCCACAGCAGCCTACAGCCCAGAGAGAGGACAGATGGAGCTGTGTGTCACCACCGGCAGTCAGGAGGGTCTCTGCAAAGTACTCAATCTGTCCCATTTACATTAACTCACTCTGCTGTCTCTCTGCTAACACTGGCCTGTTTTCTAACACTGTGGATTACTACAGCATTAATGTCAAAGCTCCCAAAGCTGATCTTAATATAACGAATAAGTGCTATGGATGATACATATTGCTATTAGAATATATTATATAATACTGACTTCAATACAGGTGACCGCAAAGGTTAACAGTCTCCTGACCGCCTTTATTAAAGGTTTTTGAGATGCTCGTCAATCCTGGTGATAATGTTCTTCTTGATGCTCCAACGTACTCAGGAACTCTGGCAGCGGTAACACTCTTCCCTCAGTTTACCTTTCGCATGGCATTGTCTGATCAGAACACACTGAGCCGTTGACGTTTTACCCTTTAATCCGCACCCACAGGTCCAGCCGCTGGGATGTAACATCATAAACGTGCCCAGTGATCAGTATGGAATGATCCCAGAGGCTCTGAGAGACATTCTGGCCAGATGGGATCCTGCAGATGCACAGAAACCTGGCAGCAGCGTCCCCCGAGTCCTCTACACCATCCCTAATGGAGGAAATCCCACAGGCGCCTCCATGACTGCTGAGAGGAAACAGAAAGTCTATGAGGTAGTGCTTTCACTCCACAGCTAAGCATTATATAATGGTGTATATCGCATCGCTGTTGAATGCTCAATTCTGCTCAAATGCTCAATAACAGCAGCTTGGATAGTAGTTCATGCTCCACATAAACAGCTTTAAAAATGTGTGTAATTGTTTACATGGTGAAGTTTTCTATGAGCAAATGTTTATTTAGCTTTTTTGGATGGAGTCTCCAGTGTCAGTGCTTGTAACAGTCAATTTGACGCTCTGCTTTGACAATCTGATTTGTGTCAAATCAGAGGTAAAGCTGTAACTTTAAGTTTTCTGACAGGGGAAGGTCTTCACAAGGGAGGGTTTTGTGGTTTCTCAGTAACTTGATAAACTACATTTTTTATCTTATTAACAAGATATCAAGAGAGAGAAAAAAGAGAGGCTGGTTAGGGAAAGAACGTTTATAGATGCTATTATATAGGTGATAACCGGAGCTATCTTGCTTCATGGATGCTCCACAACGTCACATGTAACTAGAAATGTTTAAAAATTATGGCATGCCGTTCATTAATAAATAAAAATTGTAATTGCTGACAAATTTCTTTGGTATAGAGAAGCAGAACACTTTAGGATGTGCACTTCTAGGAAATAAAAATAAAAATAAAATAATAACTTCAGGGTGGTAACTGTCACTCCTCTTTGCATCAGGCCGCATCACACTACCCTGTTGTTGATTACTTTCCTATAACAGCACATCCCAAAGTGTTTTATTCCGTACATAAACAGGGCTTCTAATGTCATTTAGTCTAACCATTATAGCCCAATCCAAAAAAATTCAACAGAAGTTACTGTTTTTTGTACTTATACATTTTTTAGGATATTTACCTGAACACTGAAAATGGGATCATTTGATTTTGCTGATCATTATCAGATTATTCAGGTTATTATGTAAAGAACACACCGCAATATTTTATCAGATTAACATGGTTATCTTATATCAAGAGATTAACAGAGTGAATGTGAAAGAATGTGAAATCTCTGGGCTTTAGCTCACTAAACAGGTCATTGAGTGCATGTGCACTGTAAATCTTTCATCAAAAAAAGAAGAAAAAAAGTGCTCTGAAATCAGCAAATACTGCACATGCATGGTGACAAAACATTTTTGTAGTCATGCTCACCAAAGAAATAATCTGAATGTACAACCCTTAATTTTACATGATTCACGTCAAAGCAGCTCAATGCTCAAAAGCAACAGTGGGTAGTTTGAATTTTAAATAATGTCCTTTCTCTTACAGTGTGTAACTGGTTGTAACTGTAGAGAATCTGATTACTGACAGATTTATATAGACCTAGAGTTTCCTCTGTACTGTGTTGGATAATCTATTGTGAAAATCTGATCAGATTATTGTGTGCATGTAAACATACCCTGGAGAATAGCAGTACTCCAGAGAGAGAGTTTAGTAAATATAGACATTTTGTTTTAGTTCTCTTCTAAATGAAAAAAAAAATGCACAGTAATGGTCAAGAAACAATTATCAAGTTACTGATTTTATATTTCTGTGTAATATGTGGACTTTGATTTGTACACAGAACAGTTTACAGACTCTGTGTGTGTGTGTGTGTGTGTGTGTATGCGTGGGTGCGTGGGTGTGTGTTTCATTTCTACAGCTGGCACAGAATTATGATTTCCTTATCATCGAGGACGACCCGTACTACTTCCTACAGTTTCAAAAGGTACTGACTGATTTATTGGCCTGTTTAAACTATTTGTATACGGTTAGACTTTAACACATTATTGCGTTTATCTACACAAGCTGATAACCTTTAGTGTTAAACAGATAAGACCATCGCCACTGTTTAAGAGCTGAATGGAGTCAGCGTGTTGTGTTTTTTTTCCTTTCTCAGCCCTGGGCTCCTACGTTTCTCTCTATGGATGTTGATGGGCGAGTAATACGAACTGACTCCTTTTCCAAGATCCTGTCATCGGGGTAAGTGTGAGTGTCTGTGTGTGTGAGAGAGAGAGAGAGAGAGAGAGACTGTACATATTGTTTCACACCCCAAGGTCTAGACATTATCTTTAATTAGATTTGACAAGACCGAAAGCCACAAACACTAAATTAGAATTAAGGTTAAAGCTGCATGAAGAGAGTTAATGAATTAAACAGCAGAGGGAAGACAGAGTGAAGTGCTCCAGTGTTTAGCAGCATTACTCAGTAACTCAATGAAGCAGCTGAGGAGAAAAGACCCAAGAGCATTATCTCCACACTGCTCCTGTGTGTTTACGTAAGAGGTAGAGACAAAAGTTGCTCCAGATTCGGGCAGATCTCTGATATGTCCTGATTAAATTACACACACAAACAGCAGCATTGTAAAGGTCACGGCTCGGTGCGGAGCAGAAAACTGGCCTGGACATCGAGTTTGTGTCGTGTTATTGAGAGACAGTGTTTTTCCTACGTATAGCTCCACTAGATTTGGATGCAGTGGGAATAGTGCACGTGGAAGGAAGAGACAGAATGAGAGATGAGAGCAGAGATGAGAGCATTGTTTATGTGATATTTATGAGCTAAAGCTGTCCCAGGTGGCCTGATGCAAAAGAACTGAATGCATTGTCCGTTAATCAGCAGCTCTGATAACACACACACACACACACACAAACACAGTTATCCAGCAGATATAAATTTTTTGCAGTGCAATAATAATAATAATTATAATAATAATAATAATAATAATATGATATACAGTATTTACAATAATATACTGTGCGTATACAGTATATAACCTCTACAGTCACCAGTCACTTTAATAGGGACACCTGTACCTCTACATAGGTACTGAATGATTGAGATTAGAAAAAATATCGCTTATCCAACATCCAACTGTCCAGTTTTCGGTGAGCCTGTGCCCACTATAGCCTCTGATTCATGTTCTTGGCTGATTGAAGTGGAACCCAACCCAACAGGGTCTTCTGCTGTTGTAGCCCGTCTGCCTCAAGGTTTGACATGTTGTGCATTCTGAGATGCTTTTCTGCTCACCATGGATATAAAGAGTGGTGATTGGAGTTACTGTAGACTTCCTGTCAGCTCTGGCTATTCTCCTTTGGCCTTTCTAATCAACAAGGCGTGTCTGCTTGCAGAACTGCCTGTTTTGTTTTTTTTTAGGTTTTCTCACCATTCTATGTAAACTCTAACAACTGATTTTTATAGAAATCTGAGAAGAATGTCTTATTTGTCAAGGGTTTAAGTTTAGGAAAAAAATATAAATGAATTTTTTGTAGTATCTAGAAAAAAATTCGAAGATCTGAAGGGGATAAGAAATGATCTATCACCTCTATTATCTCCCTCTGAAGTGTAGATGAGTCAGTGATGAGACGGATCACATGTCTGTTTTTGCAGGCTGTTTTGTGTTAATAAAGTTATTAATATGCATAAATATTGTATCATATTCCACTTTTAATTCTCTGTTGTTTAAGCATTACATTTCATCAAATGTTGGTATAAAGTTGCATTTAAGCATTTAAACTGCATTTATTTTTATTTTTATATTTGACCTACATACGTTCATGTATTCTCTGTGGTATGACCAGTGACTAATCCTGACTAAACAGAGAAGATGTGTATAAATGTGCTTTAACTATCTATGTAAATGTTTGTATTGGTGTCATCTGTTGTGTGGCTAGAAACAGATGGTTCGAGAAGAATGGGAACAGAATGAACACGTAATATATTATAGCTCTACTAACTTGTATACAGGATGAAAGTTTAAAAAAGTAAACATGCTAATGTCTTGTATTGTGCAGTAAATCTACAGTTTATATGAAAGTGTGAAGTGTGTGTGTGTGTTTGTGTGTTTGCAGGTTGAGGATAGGTTTCGTCACGGGGCCGAAGCCATTAGTGGACCGTGTGGTACTTCACATCCAGGCATCCACCATGCACACCAGCACCTTCACCCAGGTCAGATCATCCTCTCTCTCTCACACAGCTGCGTATCTCTCTCTGTCTTTCTCCTCAGCAGGCTCTCAGGCACGCTGGCTGTGTTTGATGAAACTGCAGTGTGGCTTTTGCAGAAGCACAAGTGAGAGTTTGTCAGAGGAGATTGGTGTTACCTGAAGTGGAGTCATCATCAGATCTGTCTTCACCCACATGTTTTCACAGTATTGCAATAAAAAGTAAAGTGTGCTGCGTCAAAAAGCAGCACCATTACGGACAGAATCACATGTATGGTCTCTAAACTGTTTATGATCACAAATACAACCACATAGCACAAGCCTGCTCATGCCACATTAATGTGAAATGCTTTACATAACCTGTACAGTAACTGGATTTGAGTGAGCACAAAACCACTTCCTGTTTGGCTAATAAAATCCAGGTCTGCTAAAGCAGTTAGCATATGGCAAAGCCCCAGAGAGGAATAGAAGCAAGGCCAGGTTTTTATGTTACACACACTGGACCTTTTTCAGTAATGTGTGCACAGTCAAAACTAATCATCAGGTTAATCTTTGGCATATCTGTATGATTAAACTTGCATCTGATCAGAGTAAGTGTTAGTTTGAGCACAATGTTTTAACATGAAAAAAGCTTGATTTATATTAAATATGTTAAATAATCAAATCAATATTAAGATCATCAGTGCATCCAGCAAGTAGGCTATAGTAATGTAGTGTTAGTAATGAAGTGTAAGTAAGGTAGTGTTAGTAATAAAACAATAAATATAGCAAATAAATCTGATAATCACAGTTGCATGCATGAGAACCTCATACTGAAATGGTGTTTAATGTCATCTTGTAATTTGTAAATGTGAATCAGAGGTGATGATATGGGTCTTTATCAGTTTATTAGTCCTTTAGTTGAGCATTAGGTGCATTTGTGTATAAGAGGCACTGCAAAGCGCTGACCTGGATGTAGACTTTTGATCAGATGGGCTATTACTCATACATTTTTATATAATAATATAAATGCTAATAATATAAAACATGCCAGATGTGTATTATTCATTTTTAATAGTCTGTTTTTCAGTGTTTGAATCATTTCTTTCAGTGTTTTGTTTATACGAGATTTGTTTATTTGATTCACATAAGATCTGTCCTCTCCTCTATTTTTCTCTCCTCTTCTCTTGTGTCCACTCCTCTTCTCTTTTCTTATCTCCTTTCTTCGCCACTCTTCTCCTGTCCTCTCCTCCTTGCAGCTCATGGTGTCCCAACTCCTGCATGTTTGGGGACAGGAAGGCTTCCTGAAGCACATAGACAGGTGAGTGTGAAAGCAGCTGGACTGGTTTAACCCATATGATGAACTCACCACACACACACACACACACACACTGCCAGGGAGCAGCCTGATGGTTCTGTATGCAGGGTTGGGCAGCACTGGTCTACAATCAGCAGTTCACATTGTACATTCAGGGCCAAACCCTTCTCCTGAACATCTCTGTTGTTTATTTCAGTTTTAAACTGCACACAATAACTGACTATACCATTAAGCTCTGGTATATGCTGTAAAAGCAGCAGAAGGTCACAGGTAACTGTCTTTGTATTTCTCAGTGTGGTGGAGTTTTACAGAGCCCAGAGGAACGCCATGCTCTCTTCAGCAGACAAGTGGCTCAAGGGTGTGGCACAATTTATTTAGTATTTATTAGTATTTATTAGTATATTAGCCATTTATTAGTATTTACATTTTGTAAGCATGTGGCTTTAGTGGTTTATAATGAATTGAAAGAAAAAAATTCAGAAACCATAACTCTGTCTCTCTGTCTGTCTCTGTCTTTCTCTTTTTGTGTGTGTGTGTGTGTGTGTATATTCTGTGTTTTCTACAGATGTAGCAGAGTGGCACGCACCAACAGCCGGCATGTTCCTGTGGATTAAACTAAAGGGCATTAAAGACACACAGAAGCTCATAATGGAAAAAGCACTGGAGAAAGAGGTGCACACACACACACACACTCACACACATACACACACAGTGTAATATGCCCCATGGAGTAAGATTTATATCAATCATTCACTCACTGTTTGAATTTCAACAAGCCAATATGTTGTGCAAACAAATACATAAATGTGTGTGTGTGTGTGTAAGTGTGGAAATTATCCATCATGTATCCAGGAAAAGATCCTGAATATGAGTAGACACACACACACACCCACACCCTGTTTGGTCCATGTAGAAAGCACAATGACAGTACAATGAGCTGTTCTGTCCGTCAGCATTCACAGACTCAGAGCTACTGTTTTCTACATTTCCAAAACATCTACAGTGACAGTCTTTCAGCTCGTCTCCATCACTAGATGATGTGTGTTTGACTAAACTTGAAAACATATTGCCACAATCAAATGAACCGGATTGCCAAGTCGTTTGGTAATTCCTTCTTGATATAGTTTTATTTGCAGTTGTGTTTTTCATGCTTCGATACAAACAGCAGCCATCGTTGTCTGAACACCATGTGATTATGACCTGTTTTTAATTGATAAGTCTGTTTTTAATGCGTGCGAAAAATAGCATTTGTAAGTTAATTTCCTGTAAACAATTAAACGTACATCAATGCAGTGGCAAAATCATAATACAAGAATTACACATCTGTCATCAGTTTTGTAAATGTGTGTATAACAGATTGTGTGTGTTTCATTTGTTATAGTCATAGTTACACGTTCAGTTTGTCTCACTTTAGGGTTTTACAGATTTCCATTTTACCTGCATAGTTTGGAGAGTTTGTAGAACTTTTTGTTTTAGCTCCGCCCCCTCAATCACATGGCTTGAGCTCCACAACATGTTTGAATTTCACAGTTTGAAATTGTGTGTTTGGGCATAACTGTATTTACATTAGTATTATTTATGACTGGCTTACATGTGTAGGTTGCTGTAGAACAGAACATTTGTGTTTACAATTTTCAACAGTTTCGAACTCAGTAATTTCCTTCTTTAGGTGCTGCTCGTGCCTGGAGGAGTGTTTAATATTCACAGCTCAGAGCCATGTCCTTATGTGAGAGCGGCCTTCTCTCTGTCCACACCACAGCAGATTGATGAGGTGAAATACATCATCCCACACATACACTCATGTAGAATACACACAGCTTTCTTCTCTCTTTCTCTCTCATACACTATCCCTGACCCGTTTTGTATGCAGTAATGGTCTCAGTTTCCTTTTCGTGGTCTTCCATCTCAGTGCTAGGTGCTGGGGTGCAAATAATTATGGCACATGTATTGGAGAAAATTTCATATATAAGAATTTGTCTTTTGAATACTGGATACTTATTCAAATTAGATCTTTCTTGTATGTTGATTTTAAGATTGTGTTTTTTGCTTAATTTTATGGGTGTGCCAATAATTCTGGAAGGCGCTGTACACAGCATCATGGCAATTTTAACCTTCAATTGCCCTTTCTTTCAACAGGCTTTCAAGAGGCTCTCAGCACTTATCAAGGAGGCTTTGTGAAAATTGATTTCCTGATTAAGATGAATTATTTTGTGTGTTCAGTGATATTTTTGCACACCTACACTATATGATGACATCATTGCTGCTGAGGGACAAATTTCTGACTACTTTGTCCTACCTTTAATAACCTTTGTCCTACCTTTATAATTTAAAATTAAACCTATAATTTATAGGTAAAAGTTGACTTAAAATTTACTTGACTGGAGACAAACTCAGACAAACCCCTGAGTACTGAAGAATGTAAGGAGCCAGTTTACACACTGAAATATCATATGATCCGTTTTAGCTTTACAGCTGATCCTAATAGAAACTGTAAATGAATCACATGATAATATATTTAAATGTGAATGATGTGTTTTAAAACATGTTCAGGTGCTGAGTGGTGTAATAAATTCACCTTCTTTAAAATACGTATACTAACTTTCATCTCATGTCCGCTCTAAATAAGAAAGACTAGACTATATTTACAATGAAAGCCACAATTCCACTTTACTGCTGATTTTTGTTCATATTAATTTTTAGTGTGCTGTAAATCTGACACAAACAGGTCACACTCCTAAACAGACCCAGATGTGCACCAGAATAGCACTCCTCCCAAAATTAATTCCCAGCTGTATGAAATGTGGAGTCGGATAAAAGTAAAGAAATTAAAAATCACCTGAATTCTGATTTGCCCGTTCACACTGAAGTCACACTGCCACACATCAGACCAGTATCAGGAGGCAGTACCACATATGAATGTGGGTCAAATCTAAATTGTAAATTTCACATTACGTATGACTTTTGCTGATTACACTGTTCAAGAAAACAAATCTGTGTCGCATATAAGGCCACTTATATGTCGCATATGAACACTAACACACCTTTCGCTATAATATAATGTGTACTGTATAGTATCTCTCACTCCTGTTTGTTCTCCTGAACAGCTCACTGAAAGACTTTTCCCATTTTTCGATGATAAACTTCAGGTTTTAACAGACTGCTTGTATGCAGTGTGTGTGGGTGAGAGAAACTGAGAGAGAAACAGTGGAGGATTGTGTTCAGAACTTAGCCGAAAGGGTTTATACATAGCTCGTACATTCATTCTCTCACTCACTCACTCACTCACTAGGAAAGCAGGCAGCATTTATCTTTATGTCCATTTATTAGACGTGTTTATTTTTAAAAGCATGCAATCACGTGCTCTTGTCTGAAAGGTTCTTATTGATTTATAGGTCACATAAAGCACTGCATTTATATATAACCTTCAGCACAAGGGCTGTCAGGCATTAGCACGAGTCTCTGACATGGACTTAGAAGGACGTAAAAGGGCATGAAGCAGATTGAAGTGCTGAATATAATCATGTTATGTCAAACCTTTTTATGTGCTAAAGCGTGACTGCACAAGTCTGCTATTTATCCCATAGTTTAACAGTCACGATCCTGGAGCATTTCTGGTTTTAATATTTTAATGTGCTGGTTACTCGACTCAGTCGTGATAGGAGCAGTGAATAAAATGTTCAGGGCAGGAGTACGTTCATCACACACAGTATTTTTACCTATTCCCTTGTATCATTCAGAGGGAGGCTGCCTAGATAGGCTGTATTTTTGTTTGACTTGCTCTTTGTTACAGCAGTTTACTGCCAGTTTTACACTGGGAGAGTTTGGATTATTGCTTGTCACACTGTATGAGTAAGTAAGTAAGTAATAAAATAGGACACAATGTGCTGTTACAGGAAAATAATTCATGACAGGGTGGTGTGATGTGGTCAGACATGAAGTGGTGTTACTGTTACCACCCTGAAGTGGATCAGTTTCCTATAACAGCATGTCCTGAAATGTTTTATTCCTCTTATACCACAGCAATTTGCCAACGAATGGAATTTTTAAAATTAATTTATTAATGTATGACATCATGCTTTTGTCCATTTATAGTTACATATAATGTGGTGGAACATCTGTGAAACAAGCTATTTTCTGTTATCACTTACATCAGAAGAGTATAAAGAACCAAGAAAACAGAAAGTACGTCATCTGAGTCGTGAAGACTCTCCCATGGTGGAAAACGTACTCACTTTTACAAAGCACTGACCCTGGAGACTCCTTACATAAATGTTACATAAACGTCTCGTTACAGAAAACCTTGCCACATCAACAATTAGCTGTTTTTCTATTTTAAATAGCAGCATGTTTTTTAATCCATTTATTATTAGATTATGCAGAGCCATATAGTCCTTATTACTGTTATTAGAACTAGTGCATTAATACACGCCTATAATTTGAATTACGGCTGGAACTACTGTATATTATTCGACACCTTTCTGACCAATCAGATTTGAAAATTCAACAGCGCAGAGATAAAAGATACCAGTAAAATCTAGGCTGAATTCTGTAACAGACTGTGAGATAACGTGTTGTCCATGTGAGAGCTGAGAGGCTGTTAAGCAATCAGGAGAAAACTAGTCACATGTACAGTGTGCTATCAGTGATGGTGTATGAAATGCTGAATGAGATACTCCTGAGGTTCATTGTCAGCTAAAATCCTGCCCAGTGAGACCTTTTTTCCCCAATAAAATATGATAATATTGTGAACTGTGACATGAACAGTCAATATGAGAACATACTGACTACTTTAGTTCCAGCCCTGATGTAAACACACCTGATCCAGTTAATCAAGGCCTTCAGTAACATGTGAATATGAGGTGTGTGAACTAAGCTACAGGGTGGCAGAGGTGTAGGAATGGAGTTGGGCTCCCCAGTGCTTCATGAACTTTAAACACACACAGACATGGTACATTGTACTCAGCTCATATTCATATCATTTGCTAAATCAGACATGAGAGCACGAGCTCTGATCAAATTCCTGGAAATGAGAGCAAACTAGTAGCACATAGGAACATTTTACTACATTTCTGATATATAAAACAAATTCAGGAAACGCTACTAGACTAGAATCAATTCACTTATAGCTGAGATACAAATGAAAACGTTTCCGAATGAAAATGGATGAAAGGGTGAAGAAATACCAAGCTACAAACTGTCACTGCACCATTACAGGAGGCTGAATTCTAAATGCCTCCGCGCCTCCTATATGAGTGCACTACATAGGGGGTGACATAATGGCTTCTGTGTTCTATATAGTGCACTACACATGCAATAGGAAGCCGTTTGGGACGCAGCTCTAAGCTCGCTTGTTGAGTGCCACAGTGCTGGTTTGGCAAGAAGAGAGAGAGCGAGAGAGGGAGAGAGAGAGAGAGAGAGAGAAGGATTTACTGATGGACACAAAGCTGAATTTCTGACTGCTGAGAAACACAAACAATGCGGTGAGTATAATAATGATAAAGTATGAAATAAGGTAAGTGTTAAACAGCGCGTCTGTAACATTAGCGCTAAACACTGAGCCTGAACGCTAGCACTGACTCACCTCATTAAAACGCTTTGTTTTTTGATATTTTAAAATGATTCAAATGTCTTATTTACACCTCATAATCATGTTAGCACTTGAGTCTGTTCAAATCAGTCGATGATATCAATGTGGTGTTTATTTTCAGACCCTAATCGCGCTGTGTAAACACCGGTGTTGCTGAATCTAGCGGTTTTCCTACAACCGAGCTGCAGAAAATCCTCTTTTATGCTTTTCTCTCTCTCTCTCTCTCTCTCGCTCTGTCAGCTGACTGACTAGCCTGAGCTAAAGCTAACCTCATTCATTAAACACTCAGTTTTGTTCTGTATGTTTAAGCTCGTGTTAGTTTGAATACAACCATTATTCTGTGAAAATATTCGCTCAGTAAAAAAAAAACCACCACCACTGGAGCTGGTCACAGTGAAGAGCTCAGTTATCTGTTAGCTAGCTTAGCCGAGCTAGCATTGCTAACCTAGCATTACAGCACTCACTGATGGAGTCAGGGTGAACAAGGTCTATAGTGAACCCTGCTATTTTGTGTGTCATGCAAGTTGCATGCTATAATTTAATACCTGCTTGGATTTATTTTGCAAAGTTAAGAGTTTTGTTGATGCAGAATTTTGATAAAGAGCATGTTATGTTTTTATAAGGTACATAAAAAGGTATGCTGGACTGTAAATCTCTGTTAGATAAGAAAAGTTAACCAAACACAATGTTTTCCTGTTTTGCAGAGGAACTGCTGAGGATCAGAGCATCTGCAGCCCCATCATCCTCATCGTCCTGATCAATATCCTGACCTCCTTCCTCTCAGCCGCCTGCAGATAGCCTGTGACTTTAACATGAACGCTGGAGTGGAGTGACGTCTGATCTCGGCACACGAAGCCAGTGAAAATGAAAGGTGTAGACGGAGCTGTTTTGATTTATTTAGTGTGTGTCGTCAGCTTGGGCACTGCAGAGGTCTCAGAGATTACGCCGGCTGATATAAATGGCACACAGACAGCAGGTGAGGTGGAGGAGGGTAGGACGCCTGTGGTGCTCACCACGACGAGTCAGATCATCGCCCGCGAAGGGAACTGCGTCCTGATCGACTGCAATGTCACCGGAGAGCCTTTCCCCAAGGTGCAGTGGTTCAACTCCCACGGACACCTTTTGGACACGGAGGCAAGCGGTAGGTTGTTTTCTCGGCTGTGTTTCAGAGGAATTATGTGTTCAGAAGTGAAATGGACACCATCCCACACACAAAGCTGAACCACTTCCACATCCTAAAAATGAAACCTGCTGATTGTGTCAGTAATGAACATGACCAAACCTCCCCTGCTCTGTGAGTGTCTAAGCGCTTAATACTTTGTTCTGAATAAGTCCAGGCTCATTGTAAACACCAAAGGCTGATCTTTATATGTTTTTGACCAATGGCTGATCTTTATATGTTTTTCCACACAATCCTAAAGGAATAAAACACAACAGGGTGTGCTGCTACAGGAAAATAATCCAGGACAGACAGAGTGAGGTGATGTGCTCCAACTTTATCACTCTGAAGTTAATTATTTTCCTGCAACAGCATGTCCCGACGTGTTTTATTCCTCTGAAACCACAGCGGTTTGCCAACAGTTAAATTTTTTTTAAAATACTAAAAAGCAAGATTTGTAATTTTGTTCATAGTTACTGTTCATAGTTACACTTGCACGTTTTGGACTATCTGAGAAACAGGTTAGTTCCTGTTATCACTCACCAGCTTCGGTTTTTGGAGTTAATAAGCAGCTTGTTATGTTACCAGCAGCTTGTCACGATAAACCAGGAAAGCAACGGAAAACAATACTGGCTGTTACAAAGCGCTCACACTGGAGACTCCTTCCCTAAGTGTTAAACAAACACATCCTTACATAATATTTCACCATATGAATGAGAATATATTTTTCTCTATAACCTGAGTTAAACGTGCCTCTGCTTTGCATGTAAATAATGTTTTTTATTATTTGTTTACGATTAGCCTTCAATTATGTAGCTTGTCCAGCATAAAAGTTCCTTTGAGTGAGTCATTACTTTAGTAACGATAATTATAATGAATGCATTAATGTAAAGTTATGATTGGAATTAGAGCTGGAACTACTCGTCTGAGCTGCTGTTACAGAAAATGAGTCAGCAGTCATTTTGGGTTTGAGAGTTAAACAGTGCTGTGGTATAACATGCAGATAAAAAAAAAACAAGGCAGTTTAACACCTCAGTCTCTTGTCAGCTATGAAGCACCATCGATGTGAAAGTATCTGTTAAAGACAAGACTAACATGCTCATGCTTGTTCTCAAGATACAAACGGAGCTATAAAGTAATAAGTAAGAAATAAACCTCACAGCCTGGCCCTTTACTCCCACACTGCTTTAATGAATGACTCAAAGCAACTTTGGTTTGTGCAGAATAGCAGTGACATTACTCGTCTGTGATCTGTGTGTGGTGTTTGTGCTTTGACTGCTTTGTTGTCTAACTCTCATGCGTCCGACCCGTCTGAACTTGCTTTAGAGATGTTTTTCAGAGCACAGTGTACATTACGTGAGAGTCGACTGCACGCGTCCTGTAATAAAAAAAATGCTCGTGTTGCGCAGAACCAGCTGTGTAACCCTTTTCTGAGAATTTGCAGTCAAGTCCCTGGATTAATAACAGTGAAATAGTGTAGTGAGATTTTTTTTTTTTCCTTAAGTAATTCACCCCCTTCATTCCAGCTTTTAGCTCTGGGCTACATAGTCGTGATGGATTTCCCACTGTTTGATCATAGTAACATTTAATCCTACAGTGGAGTGCTGAATGCTGAGTACTCATAATTCAGACTGTTAAACTTTATCGAGTTTTCTTATGCAGTATATTTGTTGGGTTTGTTATCCAGCAGTTTAGACATTTTCATCTCGTCAGGTGCCTGGTGACGAAGAATTAAATGTGCTGCATTTCAGCACAAGTACATAATGCATTAATGAAAAGCTACTTGCTGAGGCTTTTGTTTTCAGGTCAGGCTAAATGGACTCTGCCGTCAGTACTGACGCTGCACTGCCTGCTCTGTGCTATAAAAGGAAAGCGTTATGGATTCAGAGCACACGAAACCTCTGAGCAAGCACAACTGTAAGCTCAAGCTGTGCTTTATAAAGATCGGTGCTTATTTTAGATAAAGGCTACTCAAGTTAAAAAAAACCAAAAAAAACATGGAGGCTGAAATTAGTCTTGGTTCTGTATCTTTGACTAAATGTGACAGTTTCCTTAAAACACTTAGATGAAGATGATCCTGTTTAATATGAGAGGCATAAGGTTCAACATGATGTATAGGAAGAATGCCTTTATAACATCAAACTTTAGTGTTGTACTAAACAACCAGTAAAGTTTACATGTAAAAAAACGAATAAATTATCCAACACTTCTCAAAAACCTGCTGATCCTGATTCTGATGGTGCTAATATGAGGACGTTTGATCGGTAATAGCACCATGTAGTGGTTATTGTTGGTGTGTAAAAAGTGAGTTTGTGTAGCACAAGGTGAACCTGTGAAAACTAAAATGCATAAATTGTTTTCCAGAATCATGTTCCATGAAAATGCTGTTTTTTCCCCCCCAAGAGAAGTTAATCTAAAGCCTAAAGAAGTTAATCTTAAATTACACTTCTAGCGCAGCCGACTAACCTCTCCCAGTATTTCCTGGTTTTTCACAATAAACCCAAATAACTCTCAACTTGCCTGTGGCTGTAACCTGATTAGATTTCACTTGCTCAGATTTAAAAAGACCATTCAAGAAAGGATGAATATTTTTAATATAGGATGGACCACTTACTGCTGCGGTGATCACTTATTATTCATACTTTAATGTTAGTCCTGTGGATACAATATGCAGTAATCTCATTAAAATGTAGTGATTGACAAAAATTGGCAAAGTTACTATTCAGATTTTGAAAGCATAATTTGAACACGTTAAGCCTTTATCATCAGCCGCAGTGTGTGTGGATGCGCTGTGATCTAGGCAGTATAAATCACACTGAGTGAGTGACACTTTGAACGCACTACACCTGGCATGAGCCATCACACTCCACATTTAAACCTAATTTATTTTCACATCCTGGCGAGGCGGCATGTTTAACTAGCTGTGTTAACCGGCTCCTGCTGAACTGTCACAGACAGATGATGAGCAACATAATCTCTTCGCAAACAGTTACAGCAACAGTTAAGAGAGAGAGAGCACAGGAGCCTGTCCTGCTGTGGACTTTACACTTTGCAGTTGCGATTTTAGTCAAACTTGAGTTTGAACCCGTTTACTGCTTACCTTGCAAAGCTCAACCACTGAGACTAACTGCTGTACAAGAAGAAAATCTCAGCTTAAACAGACAGTGAGGAAACTTCACTTCGCCTCACTGATTCATTTACACATTCACTGTGATACTGGGCTAAAAATACTGCATAGTGGCATGTTCAAGTCAAGTGGGTTTTTATTGTCATTCCTGTATGTAGCTAGCGTACATGTGGAACTAAATGTGGTTTCTTCAGGACCATGGTGCAACATATAACAGTACAGTAGTATGGTTCACAAGACTACATAAATTAGCAGTGAGACAGATGCCACAATAATACCCTCATGCCTTTTGTCTTAAAACACTCTGGAAAACACTCATAACCTGCAAGTAGCCACACAGCTCCTCGCTGATGGCACGCAACTCCAGTGATTACTCTTAAATAAAAATTCAGAAAGCCTAATTCATTATTCATTTTTTTTAAAGACTCTTAAATATTTTGAAAATATTTACTCATCCCTGTTACAACGCTATCAAAGATTTATTTATCCTGGGGATTCAAGAGTTTATTATACCCTGTGATAACCTTGTGCTCTCATTGTGACTTTCACAGAGGGAAAATGGTGGATCCTGGACAACGGTGTCCTCAACATCACCAGCATCACCTTCGCAGACCGCGGCAAATACACTTGCATGGCTTCTAACGCTCACGGCGTGGCCAACTGTACAGTCACAGTGCGCGTGGTCTTCACCAACGGAGACATGGGTGTGTACTACATGGTCGTGTGTCTGGTGACTTTCACCATCATCATGGTGTTGAACGTAACTCGGCTTTGCATGATGAGCAGCCACCTGAAGAAGACAGAGAAGGCCATCAACGAGTTTTTCCGCACTGAGGGAGCAGAAAAGCTCCAGAAGGCATTCGAGATCGCAAAGCGCATCCCAATCATCACATCAGCTAAAACATTGGAGCTGGCCAAAGTCACGCAGTTTAAGACCATGGAATTCGCACGTTACATTGAGGAGCTGGCACGCAGCATCCCTCTCCCACCGCTGATCATGAACTGCCGTACTTTCATGGAGGAGATCCTGGAGGTGGTGGGGGTCGAGGAAATGAGGCACACCTTTGTTCGGCAGGCGCCCGAAGGTCAAGAAGGCACTTCTCGTGCTGCAGGCGGGGCTGCCAGCAATGTTTTTACCATTCTGCAGGTTAGAGACCGAGCGAGAGACAGAGAGAGAAGCGGATCTCCTACAGCAGATTCAGATGACGCTTCACTGCACGAGCAGCCTCAACACATCGCCATTCAGGTCTCCATTCACCCACCACTCAATGAAGCAGGCTGCAACGTCGAGGCTCCGCCCCTCACAGACATGGACGCCTGTCCCACTCCTTCATCTCAGGTGAGTGTGGAGGCGGAGGCGGAGCCTGAAGAACAGGAGATCAAGGTGGAGGTGGAGCCAGAGAGAGAAGCAGAAATGTCTCCAACAAGCCAAGTCATCTACGAAAGCCATGTGTAAGATCCTACAAACAGGATGATTCTCTTGCTATGCATTTCACTAATAAAAACGTTAACGTGTTCTGACATTTTGGTGTTTTGTCCCAATCTGAATGAAACACTCAAACTGTTACATCTTCACTACTGATCATCATGAGAGAACACAGAGACTTTTTAAGTTTTGTATTCCCATGACAATTCATGTTGAATGTATTTTGGGAGAATGAATCACCACAATCAAGTACTGGGTTTTATATTTATTACTCTAGCAGAAACTAGGGCTAATCTTGGACGTAGAGTCGGATCGACCTACAGGGCTGCTCTTGGAGATACATGTAGATTGACCATTTAATTATCTGCTGATTGTTGATGATGATGATGATGTAACTAAGCATTTCATGTGTGGAGTATCCTTCGTCACTGAATCTGTAATGAGAATATAAGACTCAACATGAGTCGGTTTCTGTTTAATGCATGAGAAATACATGTCGAGTTCTGAATTTTTTTCTCTAAATGTTATCCACTGGGCAGGACACTGAAGAGAATATTCTCTTTCTGTATTTATAGGGGAATAATTAGTCTTTACATTGAACCACCACTGTAGTCCTTATATTATTAAAAATATAACAATATTATTGGTTTTACTTTACTAAATAGGTTAAGGTGTGTTATTTTTATTATTATGGTTTTCATTTTCATTATATTTGTCTCTAGTTTCACTTTTAGGGTTGCAATTTCAGACATTTATTTATTCATTTTCTGTAAATCATTAGAAACATCAGCATGTTTCCTAAAGTGTTTGAAAATGCACCAAATTTTGCAGCCTTAAATCCCTAAATTAGTTTGACTTTCAAGGTGGCTCAAGCATTTCAATCCTCACGGTTTGTGAAAGACTGGAAAACTAGGAGAGGGATGAGAGGGCATTTTGGAATCTTCCCCTCATCCGGGGCTCTTAAAGTTTTTTTTTTTCTAAGGAAATAAAAACCTCCTGCTGTGTAACCATCAGGTCTGAGTGTGTGGTTCTTGCCTTTGGTGCTGTTTCAGTTACTGTCCACAAAATGATTTTAATTAGAACCTACCTAATTAGGGTGTACACTATGTGGCCAAAGGTTTGTGGAGACCTGACCATCACACCCATATGTGTTTGTTGAACATCCCGTTCCAGATTTATTCCCTCCTTTGTTGTTATAATAACCTCCACTCTTCTGGCTTTCCACTAGATTTTGGAGCGTGGCTGTGGAGATTTGTGCTCAATCACCCGCAAGAGCATTAGTGAGGTCTGGCACTGATGTTGGGTGAGGAGGTCTGGGGTGCAGTCGGGGTTCCGGTTCATCCCAAAGGTGTTCAGTGGGGTTGAGGTCAGGGCTAAAAGCAGGACACTCAAGTTCTTCTACTCCAACCTGAACACAGCATGTCTTCATGGAGCTCGCTTTGTGCGCAGTGGCATTGTCATGCTGGAACAGGTTTGGGCCTCTTAGTTCCAGTGAAGGGAAACTGTGGTGCTACAGCATACAAAGAAATTCTGTACAATTGTGTACTTCCAACTTTGTGGCAACAGTTCGAGGGAGAACTGGGTATGGGTGTGATGGTCAGGTGTCCACATCTTTTGTACCGTTTAAGGGTGAAAATGGTTCAAAAACAGGTAAGAATACATTAGTACAAGTGCTATAATTGGCCATTTCACAAACCACACACACACACACACACAGCCCTCTACAGGCGCAATATCGTATCTGCAATCATTTAAAGTGAACCGTGAACAATTTAGCCCAAGTGTATCTGTCTGTGTCCTGCAGGATTACAAACCACGCCCCTTACAAGGTACGCCCACAACGTATAAGGTTAGGGTTAGGGAAATTGCCACACGCCTGTCTTCAAGTGAGTGTGGGAATGTTGTGTAGTGTGATTTGCTAGTAGGCGTTCCTTGCATTGGGCGTGGTTTGTAGTCTTAGAAATACTGCAAATGAGACAGCACTTCAGTGTCTGTGGCTTGTTTGGAGACAGAATATTGGAAACAGAGAGCTGTTTTTGTGAGATGACTGCAGCCACAGTTCAAGTGGGACAGTGACTAGCCCAAAAATAAAGTTTTTATTTGTAGGTATACTGCATAATATTTTGGAATATTAGGAAGTAAATATTTTCGTTTTGCCTCCGTATAGTCAATCATTCACACCACCAATTTAAAAAAAAATGGAGGACAGTTTTTTTTTTTTTTTAAATATATAAATGTACATTTCCACTCTTTGACCTATTTACATTCATGTGTGGCTTTAAAAGCCTTCCTCCACATTCTCACTGCTACACTGGTGAACATCTGCACAAGTCTGCACTGAAAAATAGCTGAAAAGATGACATCCAGTTACAGCGTGTGAGTGTGTGTGTGTGTGTGTGTGTGTTTGTTTGTCTTTGTAATAATGTCAGAGAGACCAGTGCGAACACTGAAATAATTCACATACGAAGCCTCAGTGCAGTTTCCCTCTGCTAATAAAAACAACAACAACAACACAGAACACGTGGAGTTTTTAACAGTTACTGGCACTGCAGTCATTAAAAATACATTTTAAAAAATCCAACATACTTGTGAGTAAAATAAAATGTCCAAAAAAAACCCTTCACCTGATTGACGTTAGTGCCCTGCTGAGTAAATCCGGCCCCCTGAGGCCACAGTATGCATGGTTCATCTCAGTAAACAGGCTCGGATGCTTTTGATTGCACTTGACTGCACTAATGAAGACAAGCCCCGAGGCCTCCCAGGACTGAATTTCAATAATAGATGCACTGGAGTCGAGAATAAGACAACAAACAGTGCAAGGTGGTGTTTTAGACTTGTGGTGTGACTGCTTTTCTATTGTGGTTGGATAAATTCAGGCCATGAGGACAAATGATGGTGAGTGACTCAGATGATGTCTGACTGATTTACCAGCTCATAATGACTTATGAAAGTAGAAACCCTGCTGTACTTTTTAATGTGTGACCTCCAGAGTGTGCGTGTGCGTGCACTTTGTGAATTTTTTAAGAGGATGAAATGTAAACAATCATGTCAAAAACAAACATTTGCACAAAAGGTGGTACCAGGTTTTGAATCCGGGGACCTAAAAGAAAACAGAAATGGCATCATTGTGGAAACAGAGTAATTTTACACTGGGGGAGACCATGCAGCTGCACCATGTGGATATAAGCATCTCGTAGCAACCAGGCCTCTAAAATACATCATCAGTATGGTTAGAGCAATTGGAGGAGGTCACTAAGGGCCTTCGGTTCTGCCTTAAAGCACCAGATGATAATATTAAAGATTATAGTTACTGGGTAGAAGTGTATTGTGTATATCAGTCATCTGCTAAAAGAAAGGATTAAAAACCACCTCCACCTTCACCTTCATCCGAGACCACATTTATAAAACCTTTTTTTTTTTTTTTTAAATATAAATATGAGTCAAAGACAAAAAGGGGATACTGATGCCATAACTGTTATCCTTCCCTTTCCCTTCTGATGAGCAAGCACTTCAAGGTCCTGTGTCACTAACGTACTGGTGTGAGCACACAAACACACTGCAATGAACACGCATGAGATTTAACACCAGCCAAACAGTTCATTTTAAACAATTTAATCTTACACCTTTTAAATGTACAATCAAACCATCAATCATATGTAACTGTACTTAAAATTTACAGTAATGTACAAATCTAGTGCTAATATAAATTAAAAAATAAATGAGAAGAACATTGTGAGGACAAAGTCATTTTAGCTTTTTTTTTTTTTTTCCTTCATAACCTGACAAACACAGACTGCTGCAGTTGAGATCTGAGACTAACAGCTTATAACACAGGAGGAGAGGACAAGGACAAGAAAACAATGTGAGGACATCAGTAGTATTTTAGAGGATGCAACCCCCCCCCCCCCCCCCCCCCCCGAGTATGGAGGTGACAATGCAAAAGTTGAACTGTTAAAAATGAT